>SOZL01001760.1:0-60702 GCA_009733165.1 Naja naja | reverse complement strand
AAAATTTTAAATTAAAGAACAATTGATTTTAACTAAATAAAACTTAACCTAGTAGACCAAGAAGAAATGGTAAAAATCTAAAAATAGCTAGACAAACATTCTTTGCACAAGCTAACAAACCAGGAAGGTGGCTCTCTCATAAGCTTAAGAAAGAAAGAGAAAAAAGAATCATCCACCAACTACAAGATGAAAATGGAGAATACCATCATACAATAGAAAAAGAAAGAAAAATTGTACACCAATATTTTGAGAATTTATATAAGAGAGAGGAGATAGATGAAGAACAGATAAGGAAATATTTAAGAGAGGAATGAGGCCCATTGATAGCAGAAGATCTGAAGGAAAATTTAACTAAAGAGATAATGATAGCAGAATTAAATCAGGCAATTAGAAACCAGAAAAACAATAAAACACCAGGGCCAGATGGTCTCCCAGAGGAATTCTATAAAATGATGGAAGACCTAAAATGATGCTAGACCTTTATAATGAGGTTATGATAGATGCTAAGATCCCGGATACATGGAGGGATGCACTTATCTCGCTAATTCCAAAGGAGGGCATGGACACAAGACAAATCCAAAATTATAGACCAATATCGGTATTAAACGTCGACTATAAAATATTTACAACCATCATAGCAAATAGACTGAAGAGACTTCTGAATGAATACATTCATTCAGACCAAAATGGATTTCTGCGAGGCAGACAAATTAGGAACCATTTGAGGACAGTAATAGATATTTTAGAATATTATGATGCCCACCCAGAGAAACAAGTATCACTTGTCTTTTTTGATGCTCAGAAAGCATTTGATAATTTGAACTGGCAATTCATGATACAGCAAATTTATAATATGAATTTAGGAACTAAATTTGAGCACCTAATAACAACAATATACTCCAATCAGAAGGCAATCATAGTGAATGGTGAAATTACGCAGAGCTTAGAAATAAGAAAAGGAGTTAGACAAGGTTGCCCACTGTCTCTTCTGCTTTTTATATTATCACTTGAGACCCTCCTTAAATGAATTAGGCAAAATCCGGAAATAAAAGGACTGAAAGTCAAAGAAGAATACAAATTACAAGCTTTTGCGGACGATATGGTCTTCTTTAGTGAAGATCCGATAGAAACAGGAAAGGAGCTAATTAGCAAATTAGAAAGATATGGGGAAATAGCAGGTCTGAAAATTAATAGACAGAAAACGAAACTCATCTAAAAATTTAACAAAATCACAATAAATAGAATTAGAAGGAATAACGGGACTACAAACAATAAAGAAAATTAAATATCTAGGTATATGGCTGACCGCACAATGTAAAACAATAAAGGAGAATAATTATGATAAATTATTACAACAAACAAAAAAAGATTTGGAATTATGGGTTAAATTGCAATTATCTTTACTGGGAAGAGTAGCATCTATAAAAATGTCAAGTTTACCCAAATTTTTATACTTATTTCAAACGATCCCTATTAGACTAGAGAAATCGTTTTTTAATGAACTCAATAAAATTACGCTGAAATTTATTTGGTTAAGCAAAAAACCTAGAATAAAAATAAAATCATTACAGGATGTAAAAAGCAGAGGAGGATTGGGTCTTCCAAATTGGGAATTATATTACAGCGCACCAGCATTAATCTGGATGAAAGATTGGATCAATCTAACCAATAAAAGAATACTAAGTCTGGAAGGCCATGACCTGCAAAGAGGATGGCACACCTTTTTGTGGGAAACAGGAACTAAGAAACAACAGTATTTTCATAGAGACCTAATTAGGGACTCCCTGTTACAAAATTGGACTAAAATAAAAAAGACACTATATGAAGATACCAATTTGGTGATCTACAATGGAGGCTGTGATCCACCCAAACAATTTCGACTTAGCTAAGATGATAAAATATAAAGATGTACTAGATGTAGAAGGAAACTTGAAATCGATGCAAGATCTCCAAAAGCAAGGGATACGTATTGACTGGTGGGCATTTCTTCAGCTACAAAATAGATACAAAAAAGATATTAAGGATTTTGGAATATATTTGAAACCACAACAACTAGATAAAATTTTATTAGGCCCAGACAAAAAAAAATTACAAAAATTTATAAGTATTTTTTGCAGGTGGAATTAGAGGACAAGATCGTGAAGGGATGCAAGATAGCTTGGGCTCAAAACATTGGACATAACATCAATTTGACAGAATGGGAAAGCATGTGGAATCAAAATTATAAGTTAATGAAATCGGCTGCATACAAATAGAATGCCTACAAGATGTTTTATAGATGGTATTTGCCTCCTTTGAGATTAGCGAAGATGTATCCTAATATGAATCCAATATGTTGGAAGTGCAAAAAGAAGAAAGGTACATTTTATCATATGTGGTGGTCATGCCCAGAGACTCAAAAATATTGGCTAAAAATAAAAAAAATGGTTGCAAGAGATTACTAAAGGACAAATAGAATTAGAACCGGAATTATTTTTATTGGGGATATTTAAGAAAAAATACGGGAGAAATATGAAATATATAATATTACATATCCTGACAGCAACCAGACTTGCTTATGCCCAATGCTGGAAACACTCTGCTATGCCTCCAGATGAACTGGTTATTCAGAAAATAATGACATGTGCCGAGATGGATAAATTAACGTTGATGTTAAAAGAGAGAGAGAGGAGACCGAATACTATAAAATTTGGGGAAAATGGTATGACTGGATCGAACAAAGATAATTAAATGGTTGATGTATTAAGGATAAGCAATATATGTTAAATGTTTATACTCGCATAAATTGTATATATTTGTAAATAATGCACAAAATAGTAGTATAAGAAAATTGTCACAACTTGTTGAATTTAAGATACTTTTACTTTTTACTTGTTTTACTTATTTCTTTTTTTTAAAGTTATAAAAGATCAATAAAGTTTATAAAAAAAACCTAAAACACAAGCCTTGTCTGGCTCATTGCCAGACCTCACACCCCAGCCAAGCTCTTGAGATAAGCCTAACTACACTTGAGATAAGCCTAACTACAATGAATGTAATTAGCGCTAGAATGTAGCAAAAAGAGCAAACACAGTAGCTGTTGCTTGTTAAACCAATTACCAGAACAAATAGACATAGGAGCTGGCCAGATTTCTCAACCTTGCTTCTTTTCAGGAACAGAGATTAACCTTTTCCCTTCCAAATAAAGCTGAATAGGGAAAATTATCCCATCAATAAACACCAGATTAAACCTTACCAAGCACAGAATTAAACTTCACCAAAAACCAGTTTTAGACCAAAACTGAGAAAGGGTATATAAACTCGAGTTTGAATGTCAATCTTTCTAGCTCACCAAGAAGCCTTGCTGAATGTCACTCATCTTGGTTGCTTGTCATGAAAAGGTTCTTTCTGGCAGCTATGCTGTGTCATTCAATTATTTCTTCAAAGCGTTGATGGTTGCATCCTGGCTGGAAGAACTCCAGCAGGGGAGTATTTCCTCTCAACAGCAGTGTAAAAAGCTTAAAACAACCCTTCCCCTTTAAGAAAGTCAAGCCCCTAATAAAGCAACGCAAAGCAAAGTACCAGCAAAGAAAAAAAAACAAGAACATTTAGCTGTTACAATGTAATAAGAGTTAACTGAGAGGCAGTTTCTATAAGTAGGGCAATAAAGATTAGGCTAGAAACACCACCAGAATTCTTCCTTCCTGCCTTCCTGACAGGATTAGCCCTGTAAAGTTGAAAAAACAAAAGGAGATTTCTTCCAACAACCAATCTCCGAACTGCTCAGAAAATTAACAGACGGTTCTAGAGAATAGATGCAAACCAGTTGAATCCCACCTCTAACTGCGGGCCAGTCCTTCCCTGTTTTCAGGGCAGCTCCGTGGGCCAGATCTAAGCACCCCGTGGGCTGGACAAGGTCCTTGAGTTTGACATCCCTTAGTTAAACAGATCTGCTTTCTCACTACTGCCTGTTACTTCCTTGCCATCTTCTCTCTTTAGTGGACCAACCATTTCCTTGAATTTTTCTTGTTATTTATATGTTGAAAGAAAATTTTATTATCTTTGCCTTTTGTTGCAAGCCTTCGCTTTCTTGACTTCATCTTTGCAGATTCTGGCTATTTCCTGATATTCTGCCTTAGTTATTTGTCCCTCTTTCCATTTGTTGTACTTATCCTTTTTGTGTTTCAGTGTCAACCCTGAAGCAAGCCTGGCTGAGGCCATCTTTGAGGCTCCATGGTTGCCACAAAAAAAAAGGGGTGGGGAGAAAGGGAGAGGGAATTTTAGATAGCTCTGCTTGGCCATCAAAATAAAAAGTTTTCCTGTGGGAACCAAGGACATTCCAACAGATGGATGAGAAGAGGAGGAGTGGAGTAACCCAGCAAGTTCTAGCACCACTATTGGACAATGTGACTGATGACCTGGGGGGGAAGGGAGAACTTTTACTTTTTAATTAGGTGATTAAATTAATTAGCGTCGGGTTTAGCTCGAGAGTTCATGGCTTCCATGGCGGCCATGGACCTGACCCAAATGATCCAGGGCCCTACTCATGAGGGGGGGAAACACGCTTGACCTGGTTTTCATCTTGGGGCAGTGGTGTAATGGTCTGGGGTGGGCTCACTGACTAGTCAGCCCCTGTCATGGACAGATCATTATCTCCTGTGGCTGGTCTTCCGGCAGGCTGTCCCACACTGCTGGGATGAGGAGCCAACTAGATGGTTCCGCCCCAGGCGCCTGATGGACCCTGAGAGGTTCCAGACAGCACTGGGGTTCTTGCCCACTTCACTGGTCCACAGCTCGGCCGAGGCCTTGGTGTCTGCCTGGCAACAGGCAGCCTCTGAGGCACTTGACCGGGTTGTCCCCTTGCGGCTCCTTCCTTGACACAGATCCCGGTTGGCTCCCTGGTTTTCACAGAAGCTCCGGGAGATGAAGCGTCGAAGGAGGAGCCTAGACAGCAGGTGGAGGGCAAGCCGCTCCAGATCTGACCATGCCCAGCTAAGAGCCTACATTAGGACTTATCTGGTGGTGATGAGAGCGGCGAGGTGTGCATACTTCTCTGCTCTCATTGCGTCCGCTGATGATCGTCCGGCTGCCCTGTTTAGGGTCACTCGTTCCCTCCTTCATCGGGAGGTGAGGGAGGATCCTTTGCAGGGTAGAGCGGAGGAATTTAGCCAACATCTGACGGATAAGGTCGCTCAGATCTGGGCCGGCTTGGACTCTGACTGGCAGGGGTCCGAGGACGGGGTGACGGTGAGTCTGGCCAACACCATCTGGGTTGAGTTCGATTCTGTTTCTCTCAATATAGTGGTTCAACAGCTTCTGACATTCCTGGAGGAAGCTGATTACCTGGATCCGTACCAATCGGGCTTCCGACCCAGGCACAGCACAGAGACGGCATTGGTCGCACTGATAGATGATCTCTGGCAGGCTCGGGACAGGGGTTTTTCCTCTGTCCTAGTCCTATTAGACCTCTTGGCAGCTTTCAATACCATCGACCATGGTATCCTATTGCAGCGGCTTGAGGGGTTGGGAGTGGGAGGCACCGTTTTACGGTGGTTCTCCTACCTCTCAAGCCAGAGGCCCCTCACTTGTGGAGTGCCCCAGGGGTCGGTCCTCTCGCCTCTCCTGTTCAACATCTATATGAAGCCGCTGGGTGAAATCATCCGTGGTTTTGGGGTGAGGTATCACCAGTATGCAGATGATACCCAGCTTTACATCTCCACCCCGGACCACATCAGTGATGCCCTCTCTGTGATGTCCTGTTGTCTGGATGCGCTGCGGATCTGGATGGGGAGGAACAGGCTCCAACTCAACCCAGCAAAGACTGAGTGGCTGTATGTACCGGCATCTTGGATTACTCAGGGTATACCATCTTTGGTCATGGGGGGGAGAGGTGTTGCCCCCCGTGGACAGGGCACGCAATCTGGGTGTCCTCCTGGATGCACGGCTCAGTTTGGAGTAGGTGGGAGCTGTGTCCAGGGGGGCATTTGCCCAGGTGTGACTGGTTCGCCAGCTGTGCCCTTACCTGAGCCAAGATGCCCTACGGACAGTCATGCACTCGTCACCTCCCGACTCGACTACTGCAACGCCCTCTACATGGGCCTTTCCTTGCAGATCACCCAGAGGTTGCAGCTCGTGCAGAATGCGGCCGCGCGGGCTGTGATGGGGTGTCCCGATACTCCCATATTACACCCCTCCTGCGCGACCTGCATTGGTTGCCGGTTGCCTTCTGGGTGAGATTCAAGGTGTTGGTAACAACTTATAAAGTCCTACATGGCTTGGGTCTGGGGTACTTGTGGGAGTGTCTCCTGCTGGCATCATGCTGCGATCACCCGGTACGCTCCCACAGACAGGGCCTCCTTGGGATACTGTTGGCCAGACATTGTCGGTTGGCGTTGCCCAGGAGTAGGGCCTTCTCTGTGGGAACACCCACCCTGGGGAACCAACTCCTCTTGAGCCGTTTAAGCCCCGGCCTTCTGCCATCTTAACCAAGGGAGTGGGGGTTGTTTTAGAGGGTTTTACATTTTAATTGAATTTTAATTGTTAGGCTTGTATTTGGTTTAATTTCTTTTTTTGTAAATTTGTAATGTGTTTTATATTGTTAGTCGCCCTGAGTCCTTAGGGAGAGAGGGCGGCATACAAGTCTAATAAATTATTATTATTTTTATTATTATTAAAACAGCGGGAACCTTCAAAGTCGGTTTTTACCAGTTGTGCCAATATGATGTATCCAATAATTTGTTCTTTGAGGAATATACCTGCCTCGGAGTTCCACTTTCAATGGGTGCATTACTTGGAACACTGACATTAAACTGACTCTGATCCTCTTCGGGGTCCTGAGCCCCGGCTGCTTACCCAGTCTACCAAGGGAGCAGGGAAGACTCAGGGAAGATCACAGAGATGGAAACCCGAGGAGAGGAAATTGCAGGTGCCGATGCTATCTCCCTGGAGAACTTGAAGACCCCCATGGAAGCCCAGCAAGTGGCGGTGGTGGTGGCACAGATCACCTTTCAAGAGGCAACCCAGCCAAATGTACACACAGAATGGTCAACCACTGGGGACCTGTACCAGGCGGAGGACTTCAGATGTCAGGGCTTGGTCCCAGGACTGGCAAGAGACTTCCCCATGACTTTGACGTGAGAGCTGTTGGCCATCATTCCCCAATGGAGGGCAAAGGGACCTCTGGAGCTGGACAAATATGGGGACTGCAGATACCAGACGGCATTGCACAGCCAGATTTTGGAAGGTTTACCTAAGAGGTTTGACAGGATGAGCCTCAAAAGCCTTGGGCAAGCATGCCAGGTTGAATGAACCAGAGTGATGCTGGGCCAGCTGACCCTGATGTTCCCTCCCCAATGGGATCAAGCCTCCGTTCCACCAGCCAGCCCCCTGCCGGTCCCCTCAGTGCAGTCAAGCCCAGGGCCGTGGTGAAGCCCACTGAGGCATCATAGAGGGGCAAGCCCGTTTGGCCACCCGCACCACAGCTGGCATGGTAGGTGCCTCCCGGTTGGGCTTACTACCCCTTCACCTGCTCCTCTGTCCAGCTACTCCACCACCGATCAAGGCCACCTTCGATGGGGACCCAGATAAGCTCGCATTCTTTCTGAAACATGTGTGGCCACACATTGACGACCATGGCCCTGACTACTCCACCAACCAAGCCATGGTCTGAGCTGTAACTACAAACCTAGAAGGGGAAGTGGATGTGGGTGGGAGTGGGTGACCCAGCTCCACGATGAAGATGCACCAAAGCTGGGAAACATTGACACCTTCCTACAGGAGCTGAGGGCTAGATTTGAAGATGAGACCCAAACCCAGCAAGCTGAAGCAGAGATCCACAAAATCAAGCAAAAAGGTTGCCCTGCCAAAGAGTATGTCAGAGAGTTCAGAAGAGTTGCTAGGAAGCTACGGCACTGTGTGTCTGTCAAGGAGTCCCTGATCGCATCCATGAGTGGTATCAAATGGAAGTGGTTATGGACCTCGAACTCAACTGGCACAAGAAATGTGGGTCCACCGAGAAGAAGCTGAAGAGCCAACCTGAGAGACGGAACTTGGCCAGTGTCCTAGCCCCCGACCAGCTCAGCCCAGCTGAGGGGGATCTTGGGGCAACCCATCAAATGTTTCTGCCATGGCCAGCAAGGTCACTGGGTGGCTGAATGCCTGGCCCCAGCTCCACAACAAAAAGGGAAACCCCAGAGCCAGCTAAACTGAAAAAGCTGCCATGGAAAGCAATGGAAAGGGGAAAATTTGCCTGCCAAGCCATTGAAGTCTCCCCTCCCTCAAGCGGGGAAGAGGGAACACTGGCCCCGCAACCCCAGCTGCCCATGCCCTACTACAGCGATGATGAGGGCGAGGATGACCCAATGGTAAGTGTAGCCATCCACCCATTCACCATCCAGACGGTGCCAAAAACAGGGGCGCAGGGGGAGGTAGAAGCCATCATAGACACAGACTGCACCTGTTGCCTGATCAGCCTATCCACGGTCCTAAAATTGGGGATCAGGCCAAAAACAATGACCCGCCCCATACGGTTCGAGCAGGTAGATGGATTGCTGATACAGTGAGCCCCTGTCACTAAACCAATAAGTCTAGAAATGGACTGGCACTGGCAGATCATCCGCTTCATGGTGGCACCAAAGATGACCGAAGCAGTGATTCTAGGGCTAGCATGCCTGGACAAACAGGCTCCCAACATTTGGTGGGAATGAGGTAACCAAAAACTAAGGCTGGGAATAGGCCCTCTTCCTCCCCCCAAAACTGCTGCGGGGGGAGCGGTCCAATGGCTAAGTGACACTAAGTGAGATGAGAAAGCCAAAGTCACATCTGAGCCGCTCCCATGTCTTTAAATGAATGGATGGAGTCACTAAAGAAAGCCTGGGAAAACATGAAGCAGGCTTCTCAAGAGGTGGTAAAAACCCATAAAGCACAAGCCAACAAGCCTTGAGAGCCCCAAAAGTCTTTCTGAATAAGGAGTAAGGTGTACCTCTCAACCAAGTACCTGATGCTGAAATTCCCCTGCAAAAAGTTGGGACCAAAGTTTATAGGACCTTTCCCATTAGTAAACATAACCCAGTTACAGTGGAGCTGAAACTTCCCCACCTGCTAGGGAAACTGCATCCAGCCAGCAGCTTGTTAAAGCCAACAGTAGACTCCCAGCTAAGGCCAGTAGACTGGGCAGCCCCAAAACCAATCGTCGCTGCTGTCGGCTTGAGGCGGCCGGGCCCAGGGCTGCTAGCGCTTGTGCTGGGGCAGCCCTGGAGCCCGGCCTGGAGGCGGACATGCCAGCCCGGAGATTGTGCCGGCTTGAAGAGCTACTGCCGCTGGTGGCCAGGTGGCCAGGCCTGGGGCTTCTGGGGCTTGTGCTGGGGCAGCCCCAGGGCCTGGCCCGGGGGCGGACAGCAGCAGAACCCGGCCTGGGGCAGCCATGGAGCCCAGACCTGGAGGCGGACGACGGCAGAGAGCTCGGCATTTACCCGGCGGCTGGGCATTGGCTGGTGTGGGGGTGCTTGGCTGTTGTTATCATGCCGGCCCAAGGACCACACTGGCTTAAAGATCTACCCCCGCTGCTGTTGGCTTTGTGGCAGCTGGGCCCGGGGCTGCTGAGGCTGGTGCCAACTGGCCCTACCACTATGGCCATTACTTCTGAGATTGCCAGGGATGCCTTCACTTCCACTTCGAATCTGTCCAGACTAGAGGGGTTGACGACTCCCACCGCGGTGAGAGGGCAGTGGTGGATTTATTCTAGCTCTACATCCAGCCTTCGCTATTGTGAGAGGACAGCAACGTCTGGCTGTATTACCCCACTTGATTGTACTATGGCCTTCTGGCCTAGCGAGTGTCGTGAGCGCCACCGCGGTGAGAGGGCAGTGGTTGGACTTTATTCTATCTTTGTCGCCTGGCTGCCATGAGAGGGTTGCCGGGATTGGGAGCACGGAGCCACTGAAGATGTACACCTGGGCATGATCAATTACCATCTGGCCTTTGTCATCCCCCATCACCCCATTTTATGGACAGCTATGGCTCCACCGACTTATTCGGCTGCAGAATTACAGGCTCTGGGGAATGTCCCCCTTTCCCTGATGTGGCCTGCTGGACTATCCATGGCCTACCTTAATGATGGATCCTGGGATCCTGAGAGGTGGCATAGCGCAAAAAGGGGTTTTGGAGCTTATAAGAAGAAGAGTTTTAAAGGGTCTTTGTATAATTTTTTAGCTAAATTTTTAAGGGGATTAGGGAGTGGGGTGGGTTGTAGGTCCCGGTTGGAACTTGTGGGGGTTCCGCCGGATCAGTTCCAGTCCAGGTCAGGGATGGGTCGTGGTGTGGAGGGGACAGGATTGGGGTTCTCCGAGACTCTGAGGGAAGGGGTGGGGGTTGCGATTCCCACGGTGATTGGGAATGGCAGTAGATGGATGAACAGAGGGCCATATCGAAACCTGGGAGCGTGCCCCCACTGTCTTCGAGTGGTGGCACGCTCCGACCCTCTTGTTTCTGCCCGCTTCCTTGGGGTTATGGGAGAGCAGGCCCCTGAGCTCAGGTTGGTCTATTTAAATGCCAGGTCCGTGATGAACAAAGCTCCCCTCATCCGTGAGTTGATCGAGGAGGAAGACACGGACCTGGCTTGCATCACGAAGACCCGGTTGGGCCCAGAGGGAGAAGTTCCTCTGATTGAGTTATGCCCGACCAGGTTTCTGTGTGCTGCACCAACCTCATGGCCCAGGGTAGGGGCGGGAGGGTGGCAGTTGTTATTAAGGAGACCCTTTGTCCGCGGGAGGCCACTGTCATGGACCTGACCAATAATTCAGGGTCCGACTCATGGCGGAGGGCACATGCTCGACCTTGTTTTTATCTCTGGACAGTGGTTTAATGATCTGGGTGTGGGATCACCAACTATTCAACCCCTGTCATGGACCAATCATTATCTCCTCCAGCTGGGCTTCCAATATGCCACCCCTCGTCACTGGGTTGAAGAACCGACTAGGTGGTTCCGCCCCAGCCGCCTAATGGACCCGGAAAGGTTCCAGATGGCACTTGGGTTGATTCCTGCCTCCCTTGCCCACAGCCCGGCTGAGGCCCTGGTGGACGCCTGGCAAAAGGCTGCCTCTGAGGCTCTCTACCGTGTTGTACCTTTATGGCCTGTGACCCAGTGCAGATCCCAGTTGGCTCCCTGGTTTTCCACGGATCTCTGGGAGATGAAGCGCTGGAGGAGGGGCCTAGAGAGCAGTTGGAGGTCCAGTCGGTCCGAATCTGATCAATCGCAGTTAAGAACCTTTACTAGGTCTTATCTTGTGGCAGTGGGAGCGGCAAAGTATGCTTACTTCTCCGCTCTCATTGCGTCCACAGATAATCACCTGGCCGCCCTGTTTAGGGTCACCCATTCCCTCCTTAATCAGGGGACGAGGGAGGACCCTTTGCAGGGGCAGGCCAAGGAGTTCAGTCAACATCTGTCGGACAAGATTGCTCAGATCCGGGCTGGCCTGGACTCTGACTGGTCAGAATCTGACGGGGGGGAAGCGACTGGTCTTGTGGATACCATTTGGGAAGAATTCGATCCTGTGACTCTGGATGAAGTGGACAGGATCATGGGGAAACTGAGTGGCGCCACGTGTTTATTGGACCCGTGTCCCTCCTGGCTGGTCTATGCCGCCTGGGAGGTTACACGAGGCTGGCTCCAGGCAGTGGTCAATGCTTCTTTGAGTGAGGGATGCTTCCCCTCCGCCTTGAAGGAGGTGGTGGTGAGGTGCCTCCTCAAGAAGTCTGCCCTGGACCCGGCTATTTTGAACAACTTTCATCCCATCTCCAACCTTCGCTTTGTTGCAAAGATTGTTGAGAGCATGGTGGCCCGACAGCTCCCAATGTTCCTGGAGGAAACTGATTACCTGGATCCATATCAATTGGGTTTCAGGCCCGGGTACAGCACGGAGACGGCATTGGTCATGCTGGTGGATGATCTCTGGCAGGCTCAGGACAGAGGAGTAGCCTCTGTCCTGGTTCTATTAGATCTCTCAGTGGCTTTTGATACCATTGACCATGGTATCTTACTGCGGCGCCTCGAAGGGCTGGGAGTGGGGGGCTCTGTTTTGTGGTGGTTCTCCTCCTACCTCTTGGGTCGCTCGCAGTCGGTGTTGGCAGGGGGACTGAGGTCAACCCTGAGGCCCCTCACTTGTGGGGTGCCCCAGGGGTTGGTCCTATCTCCCCTTCTGTTCAACATCTATATGAAGCTGCTGGGTGAGATCATCCATGGTTTTGGGGTGAGGTATCATCAGTACGCTGATGATACCCAGCTTTTTATCTCCACCCCAAACCAACCCAGTGATGCCCTCGACGTGATGTCCCAATGCCTGGAAGCAGTACGGATCTGGATGGGGAGGAACAGGCTTCGACTCAACCCTGCCAAGACCTAGTGGCTGTACATACCGGCATCTCGGATTGTCCAGGATGTTCCATCTTTGGTTATGGGGAAGAGGTGTTACCCCCCCCCCCCGTAAAAGAGCGTGCAACTTAGGTGTCCTCCTGGACGCATGGCTCAGTTTGGAAGATCATGTAGGAGCCATGGCCAGGAGGACATTTGCTCAGGTTCGCCTTGTGCACCAGTTGCGCCCCTATCTGGACCGAGATGCCTTACGTACGGTTACCCATGTGCTCGTTACCTCCCGTATAGACTACCGCAATGCTCTCTACATGGGGCTGCCCTTGAGGACCACTCGGAGGCTTCAACTGGTACAGAATGCAGCTGCGCAGGTTGTGATGGGAGTATCCCGATACTCCCATATTACACCCCTCCTGCATGAGCTGCATTGGTTGCCGGTTGCCCTTCGAGTGAGATTCAAGGTGCTGGTAATCACCTATAAAGCCCTACATGGCTTAGGTCCAGGGTATTTGCGGGAGCACCTACTGTCAACAACAACTTCCCATCGTCCCATGCGCTCCCACAGACAGGGCCTCCTCAGGGTGCCGTCAGCCAGACAATGTCGACTGGCAAACCCCAGGGGGAGAGCCCTTTGGAATCAGCTGCCCTTGGAGCTTCGGATGGCTCCTGACCTTCGATCCTTCCATCGCGACCTGAAAACATGGCTTTTTCAACAGGCCAACCTGGACTGATGGGTTTTTTTAATTAATTGGTTTGTTGGTTTTATTTATGTAATTGGGATGTCTATTTAATAGCTTTTTAAAATTTTATATTGTATGTTTTTTATTGTTGTGAGCCGCCCTGAGTCCTTTGGGAGATAGGGCGGCATAAAAATCCCATAAATAAATAAATAAATAAATAAGAGGTAGATTGAAGTCACCAAGAAAGATAAAAGCATGTGGGCATAATGTTGCCCATGTTAGTAATGAATATAACTTGTTTACATGTTTGATGTCATAATCAGGGGCTCTGTAACATAATAAGAATCAAAATGTGATATTTAATGACAGTTCACAGACAATGGTCTCAGGAAGAACAAGCTCCTGGGTAACTTGGATGTTTTTTAGATGTAGGGACTTTTTATAGAAGAAAGCAACACCACCTCCTCTACGGATTTCGCAAGCTGATTGGTAAACATGATAGTCTCTTACTGTGGTAATGGAGTCAGGGAGAGATGCATTGAGCCATGTTTCACAGACAAATATGATGTCCAATTTAGCCGTATTTAGTAAGAGGAGAAATTCAGGTATTTTATTTACAAGGCTTCTTGCATTGAGTAGTTTGCATTTAAGGCCAGTTGTAGTTGGAATTGAGGTAGTTAGGGGAGTGCGTGCCTAGTTTTGAGTGATGGTGGGTTGGATGAGGTAGGGTTGGATATGGAGTTGTGGGTTGTGTGACTTACTTTTGATACAATCAGCACGGTAGTCAATGTACAGGTCCTTCTCACCAGGGGAGGGGGGGGTGGCTGTTGTTATTTGGGAAACCCTGATTCCAAGGGAGGTCACTGTTCCGGAGATAGGCGGGTGTGAGGCCCTCCTCCTGAGGTGGGGGCCTGGGGGTCAGGTGGGCTTGCTGCTTGCATACCTTTCCCCCAGCTGTGTAGCAGCTGCCCTGCCTGGGCTCCTCAATGCCCTCTCGGAGGTGGCTGTGGAGTTCCCAGGCCTTGTGGTCCTGGGTGACTTCAACTTGCCCTCTCTGGGGGCAGCGTCGGGTTTGGCCCAGGAATTCATGGCCTCCATGGCGGCCATGGGCCTGACCCAGGTGATCCAAGGCCTGACTCATGAGGGGGGTAACATGCTCGACCTGGTTTTCATCTCGGAACAGTGGCGTAATGAACTGGGGGATGATAATTTTACCGTCCATCCTGTTCCATGGTCAGATCATTATCTCCTACGGCTGGTCTTCTGACAAGCTGCTCCACACTGCTGGGATGAGGAGCCACCTAGATGGTTCCGCCCCAGACACCTGATGTACCCTGAGAGGTTCCAGGTGGAACTGGGGTTTCTTCCTACATCCCTTATCCACAGCTCTGCCAAGGTCCTGGCGGCCACCTGGCAACAGGCTGCCACGGGGGCTCTCGACAGAGTTGTCCCCATGCGTCTCCTCACTTGGCGCAGATCCCGGTTGGCTCCCTGGTATACCGAGGAGCTCCAGGAGATGAAGTGCCATAGGAGGGGACTAGAGAGCAGGTGGAGGTCGACCCATTCCGGTTCTGACCGAGCCCAGTTAAGAGCCTATATTAGGACTTAACTGGTAGCTGTGGGAGCGGCGAGAAGGGCTTATTTCTCCGCTCTCATAGCATCCCAAGATAACTGCCCAGCCGCCCTGTTTGGGGTCACCCGCTCCCTATTACATCCGGGGGCAGTGGTGGATCCCTTGCAGGGCAGAGCTGAGGAATTTGGACAATACCTGCAGGATTAGATCGCTTGGATCCGGGAATGGCTGAACTCTAGTGTGCAGGGGCCTGACCCTGGAGGTGCAAGTGGTCTGGCCAATGTAATCTGGACTGAGTTCGATCCTGTTTCTGACGATGAAGTGGACAGGATTATGCGATGACTGAGTTCCACCACATGTTTGTTGGACCCGTGCCCTTCCTGGTTGGTTTATGCCTCCAGGGAGATCACGAGCAGCTGGCTCCGGGCAGTGGTCAATGCTTCATTAAAGGAGGGTGCCTTCCCTGCCGCCCTGAAAGAGGCGGTGGTGCAGCCCCTCCTGAAGAAGCCTGCTCTGGACCCAGCCGAATTGAACAACTTCCGTCCAGTCTCCAACCTTCGCTTTTTAGCTAAGGTTGTTGAGAGTGTGGTGGCTCAGCAGTTTCCGCTTTTCCTGGAGTAAGCAGACTACCTAGATCCATACCAATCGTGCTTCCGGCCCGGGTATAGCACAGAGACGACATTGGTCGCACTGGTGGATGATCTCCTGAGGGCTCGGGACAGGGTTTTTTCCTCTGTCCTAGTCCTGTTAGACCTCTCAGCGGCTTTCGATACCATCGACCATGGTATCCTGTTGCGGCGTCTCGAGGGGTTGGGAGTGGGGGGCACTGTTCTGCAGTGGTTCTCCTCCTACCTCTCGGGGTGCTCGCAATCAGTGTTGGCAGGGGGGCAGAGGTCGACTCCAAGGGCTCTCACTTGTGGGGTCCCCCAGGGGTTGGTCCTCTTGCCCCTCTTGTTCAACATCTATATGAAGCCGTTGGGTGAGATCATCCGTGGTTTTGGGGTGAAGTATCATCAGTACGCTGATGATACGCAGTTGTACATCTCCACCCCAAGCCACATCAGAGATGCCCTCTCTGTGATATCCCGTTGTCCGGATGCGGTACGGATCTGGATGGACAGGAACATGCTTCGGCTCAATCTTGCATACCACCCAGAGGCTTCAGCTGGTGCAGAATGCGGCTGCACGGGTTGTGATGGGAGCTTCCCGGTACTCCCATGTTACACCCCTCCTGCGTTGTCAAGCCTTTCTCTGCTACCATTTTCAAAGGCTTGAAAAAACCTTCTGCCAGGGAGTAAAAAGTCTTCCAAAACATCCCTGCTAAGTAGAGGTGACAGACTGTGTTCCTCTTTGCTGTCAATGATGATAAAAATGAGACCCGGAAAGTAATCTAAAAAACATTTTTACTTATAAAATAAGAAAACCTAACGGAGCTACATGTTTGCAACCTAATCTCCACCAAGGCATATAGAAAAAGAACAAAGGGAAATATAACAGAAGTTACAAAGGAAGTGAAGTATAAACCTTGTACACATGTGCAGTGGATCAAAATATCACAAAACTTTCTTATCTTATTACTATGGAGACAAGATAACACAGTGCTGGCTAGCAGACACCTGCTTGCTAGAATATGAGCTTAGAAGCTTCAACAGACAAACCAAAAAAACGCAGTGACATCCCCTTCTTTTGTCTGTTAAGCTAAAATCAGATAAGGCACATCTTCTCACGCAGATATTTGTGCTGCGCTGCTGGAAGTGGTTTGTTGAGCATGTCAGCAATCTGATCATGTGAGGACACATACTGTAATGTAACAAAACCTTGTTTAACTAATTGCTTTATGTTCTTATAACGAATGTCAATGTGTCTGCACCTAGAACCTGTGAAACGTGTTTCAGAAATATAAACCACAGATTCGTTGTCTTCCATCACAGTGATTGGCTGGATCAGGCATGTCCAGATATCTGTGACTAAAGCATCAAACCATGTTAGAGAATTACAAGCATCAGAAACACAAGCATATTCAGCTTCAGTAGATGAGCAAGAAATGAAATTCTGTTTACGTACTTGCCAGTAAACAGGACACCCATTTAAGAACATCATATAACCTGAACACCCAAATAAGTATTAATGTGACCTAAAGATTTCAATGTAAAATATTTCTGCAAAGCTTTAGCAAAATTCTCACTCATTTGCTTATTTGGACCAATATAAACAATATCATCAACATAAACAAGAATAATCTCATATCCATTCTTAGATCTTTTTGTGAACACGCATTCACCAGTTTCGGACTTAATAAAGTCCATTGAATTTAGTTTGTCAGTAAGACATAAACCAATTAAACCAGACTTTTCAGGTAAATTCAGACATATAAGACTTTTGTTTAGAAGTCAGGTATCCCCTTCTTGCTTCCGGAACCCTGGAGGACCTCTGACGTAGATTTCTTCATCCAGGTCAGCATTTAGATAAGCTGTTTCCACATCAAACTGGAAAACTTCTAAACCAAGAATAGTTGCAGTGGCTAAAGCAATTTTCACGCTCTCAGTCCGAACTGTCGGTGAGTAAGTATTTGTGTAGTCCTCAGGATAACGTTGAGCTAAACCCTGAGCTACAAGTCTGGCCTCACCATTTGGCTTCTTCTTAATTCTGTAGACCCATCTGGTGCCAATAACGTTCTTGTTTGCTGGAGGACTTGCAGGCATAAACACTTTGAGTTTCTTTAGACTGTCCATTTCAGCCTGCATTGCCTCATACCATTTCTCTTGCTCTGAATCAGGAAGATGCTTTATTTGTGTGAACTTGTCAGGAGGAAATGTAACGTTACAAATCAATGGTAAAGGTGCTTTTGTCAATTGCCATGAATATCGTTTCGGAGGATCCCCTTCGTGGTCCTCTCGGAATGTCTTGGAACAACTGTCCATTCTTCTTTTGATTCGTCCTTGTCTTCTTCAAAGTCGCTAGCCTCAGCATCAATGGCACGTGAAGACAGAACATCTGGTTGAGAAGAACTAGTTGATGGAACATCCACCTGTGAACCTTGATCATCAGGCTGCATGACATCAGTAGCATCATCTCTAGGAAAATAAACTCCAGGATCATTCGAGTGAATCCTGGACCAGTCAGCATCTTCCTCAAAATTGAAGGACAGAGAGAATCACAATTACATGTCTGGAGTCAACAAATTTGCTCCATTTTGAATTGTCATCAATACCCATGAATCTCATTCTTTTTTGCTGCTGGACCTCCTTTCTTTCTTTGGCTAATGGAATGTTCACCATAGGTATGAACCAAAAATATGGATATTTTTGAGATCGAGTTTATACCAATATAACTTGAAGAAAGGAGTCTGATTTATTACACTACCAGATGTGGTTAACAATGTAATTTGCATATTTGATAGCTTCACCCCAGTATGGGAGACTGAGAGCGTCTTCTAGGAGACATCTCATCATGGTTTGTAGAACGCCATTCCTTCGTTCCTCCACTCCATTTTCCTGAGGAACGTAAGGGGCTGAGGTCTGGTGCAAAATTCCATTCTTACGCATCCAGTCCTGAAACGCTGAGACATGAATTCAGCCCGCGATCACTTTGAATTCTAGCGATGCGAATGTTGTGTTGGGTATTGACATATGTTGCAAAGTCTTTAAAGATCTGAAAGGTCTCTGATTTTTCCTTCATAGGAAATGCAAATCCATATCTAGAATAAAGATCAACAATTGTTAAGAAATATTTTTGCCACCAAATGTTGGTGCTCCATTTGATTGTCATCAATACCATGAATCTCATTCTTTTGCTGCTGGACCTCCTTTCTTCTTTGAGCTAATGGAATGTTTGATAGATGAACCAAAATATGGATATTTTGAGATCAGCTATACCAATATAACTTGAAGAAAGGAGTCTGATTTATTACACTACTCCAGATGTTAACAATGTAATTTGCATATTTGATAGCTTCACCCCAGTATGGAGACTGAGATTGCGTCTTCTAGGAGACATTCATCATGGTTTGTAGAATCCACTCCCTCGTCTCCACTCCATTTTCCTGAGAACATAAGGGCTGAGGTCTGGTGCAAAATTCCATTCTTACGCATCCAGTCCTGAAAACGCTGAGACATGAATTCAGCACAGGATCACTTTGAATTCTAGCGATGCGAATTGTGTTGGGTATTGACATAAGTTGCAAAGTCTTTAAAGATCTGAAAGGTCTCTGATTTTTTCCTTCATAGGAAATACAAATCCATATCTAGAATAATTATCAACAATTGTTAAGAAATATTTTTGCCACCAAATGTTGGTGCAAATGGACCTACTATGTCAGTGTGTACCAAATCAAAAATGTGTGTTGACAGGCATGTGTAGCGTGTTTTGGAACAGCTGCTGCTTTGGATTTGGCTTTCTTGCAGACAGCACAATCCAAAACACCTTACACCCCTTCAGATCCAAACCTTTCATGAATTCTGGATTTTCTAAGAACACGAAAACTGGCATGCCCCAAATCGTCTATGCCACTTATGGATACACCTGGAATGCAAAGGTTTACCTGTTAATGAATTTTCAACATTTTTATTAGGAACCTCAGGCTTGCTTTGAGCAAACTGTTTTTTTTTATTGGTTTAGGAGCCTTGAGTAGCTACAGGATCTCTCTGGAGACATCTCTCTGGGCCTGTGCTCTCCTTTGGATAATTTTATACTTGCCTGTGCTTGTGAGTTAGACTTTGGCTTTAAGTAATAAACACCACCAATTAATATGGTTTCAGCAACAATATTACCCTCTCTCACCACATAACTTGCTTTTTCAAAATGGTGAACCTGGTACTTGGACACCCTGACAAATGACTTTGGCTAAGCAAACTGCAGGTTGCTGTTGGTATATAATAAACATCAGGAATCAATGCATTGAGCTCTTCAATATAAACAGTTCCTTTTCCTTGACCTGAACAGGATAATTTGAAAAAGTGTACAGTTCACGCATGTCAGGTTCAGGCTCGTGCATCTCTGTGAACAGATCTCTTCTGTAGGTAACATGCACTGCTGCTCCACTGTCTAAAGTCCAGAGAAGTCATCTGTCATACTCTGGATCAGGTTGTGGATCGTTGGTAACGCCATGTGAGTTGTGGAGCTTGTAGACCACGACCGGGACACACAACCTTGTCCTCCCACCTCTGCCTCTGCCTCTGGAATCTGTTCCTCTGGGCTGGTACCTGGTGGTGCTTGAGATCGTTGGGGACAATCCCGGGTGGCATGTCCCACACGATTACAGAATATAACATCTTGGCATCCTTGAACAAAGCCTCTTCCTTGAAGGACGCCTCGCTGGAGCTCTTGATGGTGGTCCTCTCTTAAATGTGGCGTGGCTTGCATGAGTGCTTTTCTTCAGTTAAAATTCTGCATACATGATCAACTGTGCTGAGCAATAGGCACTTGATTAATCTTTGAAATGGCATCTTTCCATTCATAATTCAAAGAGTTAATAATAATGCTGATCATTTGAAAATCATCTACAGCATAACCTTGTTCAGCAAGCTCTTTTCTCTTTCCTTTCATTTGTTAAATACCTCCAATAGTTTCACCTGGCCTTAATCTCAAACCATGAAATTCAGTTAAGAGTAAACATGTAGATTCAATTGAAACAGGCCTGTAACATGCTTCTAATTGAGCCCAAATTTGTTGGGCAGTTGCATCAGGTGAAAAAATCTGCAATTCAGTGTCCATTGACATCAATAATGTTGTGCATGCTCTAGCATCCAAGTCTCTTATGTCAGGAGACCAAGGCTGTGGTGGAGGATTAAACACCATACAGTGGGTACCTTCTATGAAGTAAAATGCCAACCTCACTGACCCATGCCTTGTAATTTTGTCCTGAGCTAATTTTGAATCACCAGTCAGTGGGGTGATAGAAATTTGCAGAGGAACATTATAATTTGCGCTGGTTGAACAATGCCTGCTTGGCCACCAGGGGCTTTGAGCTGGCACTGGTGCTGGCACTGGTTGACCTGCTAAATGCATTTGTGGCTGTGGCATTGCTGGTCTAACCTGTGGCTGCATGTGGACTTGTTGCTGTTGAGCTGCTATTGGTATTTGAGCACCACCAATTTGGTCTGCAGGAGGTGCTGGCATTTGCATTTGAGGCATTTTACTAGCAGCTATATCAGGAAGCCGAGTTGATGCAATTTGGGTAGCCTCAGGAGGTATTTGCATAACTGGAGATATATTATCTTGTAAAAAAGATTTCCTCATTAACATCTCATCAAAAGATTTGTGTGGAATTTTTTTATGTTCATGTAGTGCATGAAATTCGTCAACAGATGGTGCTACAATATTAGAAAGCAAAGGAGCTCTTGCTGAGTCAGGATCATAAGACACTCCACGTGATGTAGGCACAGCTCTCTGCTCTGATTGGTCTGACACCACACCCATGTGACCAACTTGTGGGTGGACCCTTGGCTTCCAAGAAGAAGGCAAGATGGAGGGCTCAGGAACTTGAACCACACCCATATCTGGCTGAAGGGATAATGCAAAACCTTGGCTTGCTTTATACTCTCTTCAAAAATTCAATTGATCTCAAATAATCCTGCACAGCCTTCTGCCTCATTGTCTGCTCTGGAGACATTGGAGAATAGAATTTCACCTTCTCTTTGGGTGAAAATGCTCAGCTGACTGTAAAACTTTAGGCTTTGCTCCAAGTAAATCATATCTTGAGCGTTGCTTTAGACTGAGCTTGTATACATGCATCATAGATATAGAAGAATTTACAGACCTGGTCTCTTGTTGCTCTTCCACCAGAAGCATGTGTGGGAGTGACTGCCATAAATCGTCCTCGGACGGAGTCCTCCTTTGTTTCATCTTTGTTTTCTGAGGCATTATCTTGCAGTTATTCACCAGGTCCTCAGACCTGAGGAACTAACTAAAATAAGCCCTATCATCACAACAAGCAAAGAAAAACATAATTAAGCTTGAAGCTTTGAAGCTTTGAAAGAACCATCCTCTCTACCAATGTCAAGCTTTTCTGCTACCATTTTCAAAGGCTTGGAAAACCTTCTGCCAGGGAGTAAAAGTCTTCCAAAACATCCCTGCTAATTAGAGAGGTGACAGACTGTGTTCCTCTTTGCTGTCAATGATGATAAAAATGAGACCCGGAAAGTAATCTAAAAACATTTTTATTTATAAAATAAGAAAACCTAACGGAGCTACATGTTTGCAACCTAATCTCCACCAAGGCATATAGAAAAAGAACAAAGGGAAATATAATGGAAGTTACAAAGGAAGTGAAGTATAAACCTTGTACACATGCACAGTGGATCAAAATATCACAAAACTTTCTTATCTTATTACTATGGAGACAAGATAACACAGTGCTGGCTAGCAGACACCTGCTTGCTAGAATATGAGCTTAGAAGCTTCAACAGACAAACCAAAAAAACACAGTGACATGCGTGACCTACATTGGTTACTGGTTGCCCTCCGGGTGAGATTCAAGGTTTTGGTGTTAACATTCGAAGTCCTGCAAGGCATGGGTCTGGGATATTTACGGGAGCGTCTCCTGCCAGCATCGAGGGCCAACTACCCTGTACAAGCACACAGGAAAGGCCTCGGGTGCCATCTCCATGACCAGTGTTGTTTGGCAGTGCCCCGGGGAGGGCCTATTCTGTGGCGGTTCCCGCCTTATGGAACCAATTACCCCTGGGACTCTGTTTGGCCCCTGACCTTCGCACCTTCCGCCACGCATTTGAAAACCTGGCTATTTGAACAGGCCGGGCTGTGCTGACCTCTTAGGGGGGTGGTTTTAAATTTCAATTTAGGAATTTAGAAGGGTTTTAGATCAATTGCCTTGCTTTATTTATTTATTTATTTATTTATTTATTTATTTATTAATGAGACTTGTATGCCGCCCATCTCAAGACTCGTATGCTCACAACTAAAACAAGAAAACAATAAATAATTAAAAAAGAATTAAACTAACAAGCCCCATTAAGATACAATTACATAAATACACGATAAAACCATAATAAAACCACCCCCCCAAAGGGTCATAGCCCCGCTTGTTAAATAACCAGGTTTTCAATTCACAAGTGAAGCGCTGGAGGCGGCAGACGGAGCCCGGGGAAGCTGATTCCAGAGGTCAGGGGGCCAATAGAATAGGCTCGCTGCCGGGGACCGCCAACCAGCATTGGCAGCGTGCCGACGGACCCGCGAGTCCTTGTTTATGTGATCGCACAGGGCGTTAGTGCTTGATGTCGGCAGGAGTCGCCCT
This sequence comes from Naja naja, assembly GCA_009733165.1. Taxonomy (NCBI): domain Eukaryota; kingdom Metazoa; phylum Chordata; class Lepidosauria; order Squamata; family Elapidae; genus Naja; species Naja naja. Next base: position 37,855 of record SOZL01001760.1, on the reverse strand, counting down.
TTAAATATTAAGGACCCATGTCATGGAGGACTTTGTATGTTAGTGTTAACACTTGATCCACCCGAGCACAACGGCAGCCAATGCAGACAGTGCAGGAGGGGGTAACATGGGAGAACCGAAACTCCCATCACCACCACCGCATTTTGCACCAGCTGCAATCTCCGGATAGTATGCAAGGGTAGTCCTAAATAAGAGAGCGCGCTGCAGTAGTCGAAGTCTGGAGATAACAGGGCATGAGTAACCAAAGCAGGGCATCAGGTCCAGAAAAGGGCGTACTGGCGAACCAAACAGAGCTGGGCAGCAAAGCCCCCCTACACGGCCCCCACCTGCTCCTCCAATCGGCCGCACATCCAGGGAGGACCAGATTCGCCCATCCACAGGGGGCAACACCACTCCCCTATGGTTAAAGATGGATAATCCTGACTGGGCCGCTGATGCGGTATGCACAGCCACTCAGTCTTGGCCGGGTTGAGACGGCATGTTTCCGCTCATCCAGATCCGCACCGCATCCAAGCACTGGGTCATCAGGGAGAGGGCATCACCGATCTGGTTCGGGGTGGAGATATACAGCTGAGTATCATCTGCATATTGATTTAATAGTGTTTTAGGTAACTAATTTATTGTCTGTTTTTAGTTGTGAGCCGCCCCGAGTCCTTTCGGAGAGGGGGCAGCATACAAGTCAAATAAATAAATAAATAAATAATAATAATAATAATAATAATAATAATAATAATAATAATAACAACTCAAATATTATATTAATGTTTCCACACTGTTTTCTTCTCTTGATAAATTTGAAATCCACATAGGCCCACCAAACCTGAGTTCAACCACAAAGGCTGATAGATCACCAAAAGGAGAATTCATCAAAGAAAAAAGAAAAAAAATAATTCCCTGCTATTTCCCAGCTTCTGTTTGCTTTATCTGTTTAGCTTCCATATAAGTTCAAAGAGCTACACTGTTTTAAAAAGTTAAAATGTTTCACTCTCAGTCTCTGTTATCACATATAAACAATTTGCTGGTGCAGGTGTTATTTCTAGCAAACAGGCTAATCTTCAGCAGACATTCAAGGTCATCCTTTCACTTACTTTCACTTCTTGGTGTTTTTCTCCACATGTAGATGTCACTGTTGCTCTATTTCTCTCCTTTTCCTCTCTTATTAACTTGTATTGTATTATCCAATCCAATCCAAAATGTTTTAAAAGTCCTAGAATTTAGGATTTTATATTCCAAAAAGTTTTCAACTTAGTCAATATTATAGTTAAAATCCCCAGACCAACTTTCTTGACTTTAAACTTCTTTCTCTTTCCTAAAAGGTTCTCTTTTCCCTGTTTCTGAATCTATAGATGGCTCTCAGGCTTGCTTGCCACTATTCCTGGGTGTGTGCGTGTGGAAAACAAACAATTCCACCTTCTCCTCTTTCAGTCCCACTTTCACCCAGACTAGTTTTAAGGGGACAAGTTCCTCAACAGAAGTTGGAAAAATCTGACCCAGATTGATCACACTGTTCCTCGGTTTTCTATGCTTGCTTCATCAGTCTGCTGTCAGTTTTGGTCAGGCACGCAATGACCGTCTTTTTCTTCCCACCGAATTGAGACCTTCCTCTGGATCAAACGAGGAGTTTGCTATTTACTTGTGATCGATGGAGTCTCCTCTCTATCTTCATCACCTCTTCAGGGTGGCTTGGGTTCCTCAGAACTTCCTGGCAGATTGAATTTGGCATGATTCCACTGAGCCATGTGGAGATGCGTCATATTGCCATATCAGTCCCATCTTGTTTTAGTTAAGTCTTAATGTCTGAGGAGTAGGTTCGAAGATGAAGCCCAAGCCCAAGAAGTGGAGTCAGAGATTAAAACCATCAAGCAAAGGGGCCGCCCATCTAAGGAGTATGTTAGAGAATTTCACAGAATTGACGGGAAGCTGCGCCACTGGCCCAAGCGCCTCTTGGTCCACTTCTTTAAAGAAGGCTTCGACAAGGAGCTGTGCCACACCTGCATATGCTGGGGAGTCCCAGACCGCATCCATGACTGGTACCAAATGGCTGTGGCCATGGACCTCGAGCTCCACCAGCACCAGAAGGAAGCACCAGAGAAAAAACCCAAGACAGCTTGGCAGGCAAACTAGCACCCGCCAAGCAAAGGACTGGCCAAAGGGAGCCCCCACGGCACCAATCAAGTGCTTCCTATGTGGTAAACAGGGTGACTGCACATCTGAGTGCCTGGCCACAGCTCCTCTTCCGCAACCAAAGACATCCACCCCATCAACCAAAATGAAGAAACCACTGCGGAAGATCCTGGAGAGGGGGAAATTCGCCCGCCAAACCGTTGAGGTCTCCCCCAGGGGTTGGCTTCAAATTTTTTAGCAAGGCTCTCTACACTAATGACTGCCTGGGTGGGAGTTGGCAGGATGACTCCCACTCCAGTTCACATGACTTCCCCCAGCCACCACTTAACCAGGTTTTGTTGTTCTTGAGTTTCTGGAAATGGTCTCTTCACTCTTGTCCTCTCCTTCCTCCCTTCATTTGTTTTTTCTTTTTCCACCCCTCTCCTCCTTTTTCTTTCTTTTTTTTTTTTCCTTTTTCTTCCTTTTTTCCTTTCACTTATTTCTCTCATCTCTCTCCTCCAGCTTTCTCATTTCTTCCTTCTTCCCTTCTCTTCTCTCTTTTTCTTTTTCCTCACTCTCATTCTCTTCCTCCATCATTTTCTTCATTTTTCACCTATTGATATTATGGGACTCATGAGCTGGTGCTGAGCTGCCATGGACGACAGTCGAGGAAGGCAGCCAGTCGCAGGCAGTGCATTTTGACTGTTTTTAGATTTGTTTTTCTGAGGCACCTCGGCATTGGCCACGGTCCCCTTCATGTCAGCTCAGGAAGGAGGCTGTGCTGCCGCCTCATTTAATGCAATGAGGGAAGAGCTCTGGCTCTCCTGCGCAGTGCGACCAGCTACTCAATGGATCAAGCAGTGGTGGCAGCAGGAGGAGGAGTCGCTGTTGCCGCTGCCATGATCCCGGCCTAGGAAGGTATCCTGTTTGTAGCGGCGTGCTGCAGGATGAAGATGAGAGAGAGAAAGGAGAATCTCTTTCTCTCTCATCTCTCTCCTCCCCACTTGTGCGGTGGGAGGCAAGGGCTGTCTTGAGTGCAAATGTGGCACGAAGGCAAATACAGGGCCACTTCACTTCTGCACTAAGGCTCCGGCCATCACCTTGTCGTGTCCCCCCCTCAGCTCTTCGACTGAGCGTGGCAAGTGCGAGTTCCAGCCTGAAGCAACAGGGAGAAAAGGATGCCTTACACACAAATGTGGCCCAAAGGCATATACAGGGCCGCTTCACTCCTGCACTAAGGCTCCGGTGACCAGGGTGGGGTGGGGCTAGCCAGGAGTGGGATTTGGGGGCTCATTGAGCCCCACAGAGTCTTAGCTAGGGGACTTCCGGGTTGAGCCTTCTCGAGAACAGGCTAGCGGTTTATGATCGCCCACCACCGCAGCCTGGTTTCTTTTGCGCCGGAGCCCGATCCTGCAAGGTTCGGGCTGAAGCTGCCTCAGAGGGGCGGCGGAGAAAGGGAAATCTGCCAGCCAGAGGAGAGGAGCCGCATCTCCCCTTTGGGTCTGGTCTCTTCCTCCTCGAAGACGTCAAGAAGCGGTGGTCAAAATGGCCACCTCAAGAGAAGGTCTCAACGGGACTAAGATTGGTGCAGGAGGAAAGAGAAGTCGAACAGCAGAGGAACCGGAGTATCGGATGGTAAGATCAAGGCACCCGGATTAAGATAAAGATGAGTTTTTGAAAAAGAGAAACAGAAGCGCGAAGTTCCAAGTGAAGAAAAATAAGTAAAATATTTGACAGCTATAAGGGCTTGAACCGAAAGGAAGAAGCCAGCGAAGAACTTAAGTTTGGGGCTCTCGAAAACTTTGATTATCAAAATAAAAGGAAAGGGTTAAGACTCTGTGCAGAAAGTGCCACTTTGTGGAGAAAAATTGGAAGCTAAAGAAGTAAGAAACTATCTTTTTCCTTTGTGGATTGAGTTGCTACATTTTAAAGAGACGAGGACTTATAGAAAGTGAAAGCTTGAATACACAAAGACGGATTGCCGGACTAATTGGTAATATTGATATAGATTCTGGACCTGGGTTAGGATCATAGAAAATTTAAAGAAGAAGAAACAAGGAAAATTAAAATTTTGGTGGTCATCCAAAGAATTAAAAATGGAGTTTAAAAGTATGAAAGAACTGTTACAGGAAGTGACTGAACTAACTTGGCATGTTGCAGAAAATATGGGCATTGGGTGCTGAATAAAGAAGAAGAAGTCGTGGAAAGGGTGGAGCCAGCAGGAGAAAGCCATTTTAAAAAGACAATTAATACAAAGATTAATACAAATAAAAGGAAAAGGAAGGGTGGCTAAAAAAAACGGAACCTAAGAAAGTATCTAAAAAGGGGAACATTTAAAATTAAGCATGCCAGAAAGGTTCAGAAGGAAAAGGGAACAGAAAGGTAAAGAGAGAGAGAGGGATTTAAACTGGATAGAGAAGGGGGAGATCAGGATAATAGGAGGAGAGAAGGGAGCCAACAGCGAAAGCTATTTTAAGAAGACAATTAACAAAAGATTAATACAAATAAAAGGGAAAGGGAGGATGGTCAAAAAATGAAACTTAAGAAGGTAATTAAAAAAGGGAACATTTATGAAACTAGGCATGTTAGAAAGGTCCAAAGGATAGAGAGCAGAAAGGTAAAGAGAGAGAGAGGGATTCAAACTGGATAGAGAAGGGGGATAATGGGATAAAAGAGGAGAAGGAACAAGAAACAAGAACAAAAGATAGAGAGATACGGGAATTACATAACAAAGAGAGAAACTTGTTTGCATAGAGACAATGGCTGACGATTTAAAAGGGGGGTTCTGCATGAAGAAATGGTAATAAGAATCTATTGTAATTATAAAAGTGTAAAACAATAGGGGTTACTGACAATTTTCACTGGTAAAAGGTCACATTTTTCATTTCTTATCCACAAAAGAAAGCTAAATGATGATTAGATGAATTGAATTAATTGAAATGATTTTAGAAAGTGCTTAAAAATGAGATTTGTCAATAACCAAGATTAGTTATTTTATTATTATTTTGGAACCATAAATTAATTTTAGGGGGATATGTGTTGCAGAACCCAACCGATTAGAGATATATTGTAAGGGAGCTTTCTCCATTCTTTTTCTTTTTTCTATCTTTCGCTTTTGAAGGGAATGACTATGATTATGTTACTATATTAACCACTGAGGTGTCACTTTCAAAGTAGTAAAAGGGTGCAAGTCTAGGTTTTTTTTTTCATTCTTTTAGTGTTAACATGGGTATGGATTTAGAATTATGGTGAGAATATGTGATGAAAGGGCAAATCTGACGGACAAAAGAATTCTGTAAATGATAAAAGAGTATTAACAATGTGAAGATAATTAAAGGTTAGACATGGATGAACTTTATCTTTAATATGATGGGCAAATATATTGTTATTTGTAAGATTTATACATGAAGTTTTTAAAATATATATGTATATTTGCAATTAACTTGAACTGGGGGGCTATACAGAATGAGATTAAGATTTGAGATTAGGATTAATTTTTTGACCCTTTGTCCGCTAAAATGGAATAGAAGTGAAGTCAAATGTTTAAAAGGAATATAGATCTACTGTCACATTTGCATGTAAAAGTGATGACTCGGGAACATGCTGTCTACTGAAAAGAGCTGTTTTAAAAAATTGTTAAAAATTGAATAAAATTTGGTTAAAAAAAAAAAAAGAGTCTTAGCTAGGGATCCGAGCTCTCAGCCCCCAGCAGCTCATCCCTGGTGTCCTCTCCCTCTGCAGGGGAAGAGGGAACTCTGGCACAAGGAGATCCACCGCTGGAGACCGGGGACAGCAACGACAACAGCGAGAATGACCTGATGGTAAATGAAGTCATCCGTCCATTCGCTATCAAGTCAAAACTAGTCATGCCAAAGACAGGGGCGGAGGGAGAAGTAGAAGCCATCATAGATGCCAGATGCACCCAGTACCTGATTAGGCTCCCCCTCACCCAAAACCTAGGGATTAGGATGAGACCCCTAACCAATCCCATATGCTTCAAGCAAGTTGATGGGTCATTAATAGGGGGGACCCCTCCCACACTAGTCACCAAGGCAGTAAGGCTAAAGATGGGCCACCACTGCAAACTGATTCGCTTCATGGTGGCACCAAAGTTGACGGAAGCTGTCATCCTAGGCCTGGCATGGCTAGACAAGTGGAGGTCCACCATCTCATGGGAAGCTGGCTACAGGAAGCTGAGACTGGGGCTAGGTCCCCTCCCCCTGCTCACCCTACAAAGGGAAGATCCAATTGGTGATTGACTGCCAACAAACCAGGCAAGAAAACTGCCACTGCCGCCAAACCACTGCCAGGGAGCCCCCAGATCCCAAAGGAGTACTGAGACTTGGTGGGGGTGTTCAGTGAGGAGTGCAACTCGCTCCCCCTTCACCACCCTAAAGACTGTGCCATAGAATTTGTGCCAGGAACCAAACTGCCCAAACCAAAAATGTACTCCATGACCCCAAAAGAAATGACAGAATTGAGGAAATACATCAACACCAACTTAGCCCGGGGGTTCATACAACTGGCTAAGTCCAGAGTGGCCGCCCCAGTCCTCTTCAAGGAAAAGAGATGGGTCAATGAGGCTATGTGTTGATTTTAGAGGAATCAATGCAGTGTGCATGCAAAACACCTACCCACTCCCCCTCATGAAGGACATGCTGGCCCACCTAGCAAAGGGGAAGGTGTTCACCAAACTGGACCTGTGGGAGGCATACTACCGGGTGTGAATCAAGGAAGGAGATGAGTGGAAAACTGCCTTTAATTGCTCTCTAGGCAGTCACATGACACCCCCCCAACCATGCCTACCCAGCCGGTCATTAGGGCAGAGAACCGGTTGTTAAATTATTTGCCATGCCTGGCCCTGCCTCACCCCTCCCAGCCATCTCTTGCCACACCTGATCTCAGGTGTGTTGTTCACCTTTTTCTCTCTGTCTTTCTCTCTCTCTCTCTCTTTCTTTTTCTCTCTCTCTCCTCTCTCTCTGTCTCTCCCTGTATCTCTGTCTCTGTGTCTCTGTGTCTGTCTCTCTCTCTCTGTCTCTCTGTGTCTCTGTCAGTCTCTCTCTCTTGGTCTATATCTGTCTCTGTCTCTGTCTTTCTCTGTCTCTTCTCTCTCTCTCTCTCTCTCTCTGATGCCGCTGCTGTTGCCAGGGGTGAGGGGGGCAGGGTCGCATTGTGGCTCTGCATTGTAATGGGTTCCAAGAGGAGAAGGGGACCCCATCTCACCCTTTGTGAAGCACACTAAATTTCACTATGCTGCACAAGGTGCTGCAAGAGCAGCAGGCAGGCCATGGAGGCAGCAACAGCTCTGTGCTCGAAGAGGCTTACAGCTCCGAGCCCAAATCAGCAGGAGGTGAAGGCTGCCTTGAGCGCAAATGTACCATGACAAAGGCAGAATGCTGTTGCTGTGCAAAGGCAAGTACAGGGGCACTTCGCTCCCACTCTGGAATATGGAGCGAGTCTCCATCCCCCACCATCGCCCTTACCTTCTCAGGCCAGGTGAGGAATGACTGGGGCCATCCAGTCATGGGATCAGCTGACAGGAAGCTGCAGCAGAGGGCTGAAAGAGCCGCATGTGGCTCCAGAGCCACGGGTTGCCGACCCCTGCCCTACAGGAAGCAGCAAAACCCCATAAGACTCAAACTGACAAACACCGCTCCCCCCAACCACCTTTCCAAGTGCACAGTAAGGTCTACCTATCCACAAAATACTTAACATTAAAGCTTCCCTGCAAGAAAATGGGTCCAAAGTTTATAGGACCCTTACCTATAGTGAAAATGATCAACCCTGTGACCATACGGCTTAAACTCCCCTGCTTGCTAGGGAAAGTGCACCTGGTCTTTCACAGTAGCTTGTTAAAGCCGGTGGTAGGTTCCCCGATCAGGCCAGTAGATTGGACAGCCCCAAAGCCAAGGGGAGAGACATTAAGATGTAAAAAGAATCCTGGATTCTAGACTGCATAGGGGTTGATTACAATACCTAGTACAGTACACTCTCTGAGGCTACCTGAGTTAAAAGCTGGGATGTGAAGGCAGATAGATTGGTTAAGCAGTTCCATGACTAGTACCCCAATAAGCCACAGGGGGCCCTGGGGGGGAGAGGGGGCTAGATGGTGTTTAATCAACTTCTTTGTGTTCTTTTCCTGTCTTTTTCCAGGAACTACTCTTAAATTGTGGGGTGGGGTGCCTGTCAACCCTGAAGCTGGCCTGACTGAAGCCATTTTGAGACTTCAGTGCTGACACACCAGAGAAGAGGGATAGGGAGGGAGAATAGAGATAGTTGGGGTGTTGCAGCCAAAACAACACGCTTTCTCATGGGAACCAAGGACATTCCTGCAGGTGCTTGGAATGAGGGGACTGGAGTTACCAAGCAACTGGACAGTATCCTGATTGGACCACGTGCTTGATTGTTTTGAGAAAGTGACAAACTTTCACTTTTAATTAGGTGAAAATCGTGGGAATATTCAGAGTCGGTTTTCACCCGCTTGTGCCAATGTTACATATCCAATAAACCTATTATTTGAGGAATCTGCCTGCCTAAGAGTTTGGTTTGCTATGGGTATGTTACTTGGAACCCTGACACTTAAGATACATGAAAGCAGGCATTGGTCCACTTCTGGCAAAAGTCAGCAGGCTTATTGGTAGCATTCATTGTGGATTGTTACAGACTCCTCACAGTTATATGCTTTAGAAAGTTTTCTAAGGCAGAAGAAACTTTCCTGGGAAAAAGGGAAGATAGATAGATGATAGATAGATAGATAAAGAGAGAGAGAGAGAGAGAGAGAGAGAGAGAGAGAGAGAGAGAGAGAGAGAGATAGAAAGAATTCTTTATTGGCCAAGTGTGGTTGGATACACAAGGAATTTGTCTTGGTGCAAATACTCTCAGTATACATAAAGGAAAAGATACATTCATCAAGAATCATAAGGTACAACACTTAATGATATTCATAGGGTACAATAAGCAATCAAATCATACTAGGAAACAGTATAAATCATAAGGATACAAGCGACAAAGTTACAGTCATACAGTCACAAGTGGGAGAGGATGGGTGATTAGGAGTGATAAGATTAATAGTAATAGTAGTGCAGACTTTGTAATAGTTGAACAGTGTTGAGGGAATTATTTGTTTAGCAGAGTGATGGCTTCGGGAAAAACTGTTTTTGTGTCTAGTTGTTCTGGTGTGCAGTGCTCTATAGCGTCGTTTTGAGGGAAGGAGTTGAAACAGTTTATGTCCGGAATGTGAGGGGTCTGTAATTATTTTCACAGCCCTCTTTTTGACTCATGCAGTATACAGGTCATCGATTGAAGGCAGGTTGGTAGTAATTGTTTTTTCTGCAGTCCTAATTATCCTCTGAAGTCTGTGTCTGTCCTGTTGGGTTGCAGAACCAAACCAGACAGTTATAGAGGTGCAGATGATAGACTCAATAATTCCTCTGTAGAACTGTATCAGCAGCTCCTTGGGCAGTTTGAGCTTTCTGAGTTGGCGCAGAAAGAACATTCTTTGTTGTGCTTTTTTGATGACGTTTTTGATGTTAGGTGTCCATTTTGTCATGTGATATAGCAGAACCTAAAAATTTGAAGGTCTCTACTGTTGATACTGTGTTGTCTAGTATTGTAAGAGGTGGTAGTATGGGAGGGTTTCTTCTAAAGTCTACCACCGTTTCTACAGTTTTGAGTGTGTTCAGTTCCAGATTGTTCCAGTTACACCATGAGGCAAGTTGTATAACCTCCTGTCTGTTTGTGGATTTGTCATTGTTCACTTCCAGCAAATGCATCATTTGAGACAGTCAAGTCACATAAGTTCTTCAATGTCTAGATGCTCTGAGATTCAAACTCTCTGAGGGCTGGGCAACCAAGAAACAAGTTCACTGTGGAGGAACCAGCCATTTTAAAAAATAATGTCTGAGCTTGCCTTTTCATTCTCTGGTTGTAGCTTGCCTTTTCCTTTTTGTGGAATTATTGTCATTTCTGAGGCTCTGGGATTTTAAGATGGCAAAGAGGGAGGAGTTGGTGTATCCAAGGCAAATTAAAGAAGCTGGAAAGCACTGTGGAAAGTTTTGAATTTAAACTCCTTAGTGGATTTTATATTTCCAACAGACTCTGCTGATCTTTTTCATTTTTAAAACAAAGTTTGCCTAAGTGGTGTTTTGTCTTGGCTGGTAGGAGGGGGAGAAACAGTTTCAGTTTCTTTTACTTCCGATTACTCTACCGTGTTTTCCCAAAAAATAAGACCTACCTAAAAAATAAGCCCTAGCCTAATTTTAAGTGTGCACCTAATATAAGCCCTACCCCTTCACCGAAATTGGACTTTTATGTTTAAAGTCCTGGAAGAAATGGACTTTGGTCAGAATTTTATTCCAGGGGTCAAAGCTGGGTTTACCAGATTTTTGTCAGCCATGGAAGCCATATTTATATTAGCCATATATTTTCTTAGAAACTTCGAGGCTGCCACAGTTAGTGCCTGGGAATTTGGGATGGGGGAATTCTTAGTGAGTATTAGATTAGACTCAACAACATTCTTCTCAAAAGTCAAGGACATTGTCATGCCCCCGTTGGAATTTGAATCCGAGGAGGAAGACAAACAGCTAACAGGGAGCAGGGGAGTGGCTCCATTGGCTGTGGAGGAAACCGGGGAAGGGCAAAGTCAAGCTGGGAAGAACAGGGGAGAGGTAGAACAGGGGAGAGGGTGTTCACAGGAAGACCAAAGCTTGCCCCCTCTTCATCCTAGGGCCCGCAGGGAAGAACAGAGAAGAGAGCAACATGGGTTGCGTGGCTTATGAGGGAGGAAAGGCAGAGGTTGTCACTATGTTATTTTGATTTGTCTGCTAAGCTCCTAAGCTCCTAAGCTAAGATTTGCAGGCAGTTGCCTGCTAGCTAGAAAATTGTTATCTTGTCTCCATAGTAATGAAATAAGGATGTCTTGTGATTTCTGATTTACTGCGCATCCTTCAAAAGTTTTTCTTAACTTCCTTTGGTGTGAGATTAAGCTGCCGGTATGTAGTCCATTAGGTTTTATTATTTTTGTAAATAAAAATATGTTTCTTAGATTACTTTCTGGGTTTTATTTAATCAAAGTTTAATCAAAGTTGACAGCAAAGAAAGGCACGGTCCACCTCTAATTAGCAGAGATTTATGGAAGCTGATTTTTACTCCCTGACAAATGGTAGCAGAGGATGGTTTAATGATGTTTTTCTTTGCTAGTTGCTTTGATAAAAAGTGAGGTTAATTAGTCAATTAGTTCACAACATCTGAGGATAGTTGTGTTTAATTGCAAGATGCCTCGAAAGAAAGGGAAAACTAAACGAAGGACTCAGTCAGAGGAAGATTTATCACCTTCTGATATAACTAATGAGGCTGCTCGGAGAATCCTTACAGCATGGCACACTCCCTCCTTTGCTTCTGCTACGCGTCTGGAAGAAGCTGCCGTGGAAGGGGAACAAGAGATAAGGTCTGTAAGTTATTCTGTTTATGATGCATGCTCCTACGCCACTGCCCAAGAAAGAGCTCAGTCTGAAAAAATAAAAGCCCAAGAATATGGAATGCTTGGTGCAAAGCCTAAAGTTGTACAGTCAGCTGAGCATTTTTCACCCAAAGACAAATATGAACTTCATTATTCTCCAATGACTCCAGAGCAGACATTGAGTCAGAAAGATGTGCAAGATTATCTTCAGCACATTGAATTTTATGAACAAAGTCTAAAGCAGGCTAAGGCCTTTGCATACTCCCTTCAGCCAGATAAGGGTGTTGTCCAAGTTTCTGAGCCCTCCATACTGCCTTCTTCTTCGAAGCCAAGGGACCATCCACAAGTTGGTCACATGGGTGTGGTGCCAGACCAATCAGAGCAGAGAGTTTGCCTACATCACAGCTAACCCATGATTTGCCTTGTAATGCTGACTCAGCAAGAGCCCCTGCGATTTTTAATGTTGTAGCACCATCTGCTGGCGAATTGCATGCAATACAGGAACAATTACAAATTTTACACAGATCTTTTGAAATGTTGTCAATGGGCCAGTCAAATGTACAAGCTATTATATCTCCAGCCATTGCTCCAGCTGTGCAAATGCCTCCTGTGGCTTCCCAAATTGCACCAGCTCGGCTTCCTGATATAGCTGGTATTAAAATTCCACAAATGCAGCAAATGCAAATGCCAGCACCTCCAGCAGGCCAAATTAATGTTGCTCAAATACCAATGGCATCTCAACAGCAACAAGTTTACATGCAGCCACAGGTTCAACCAGCAATGGCGCAGCCACAAATGCCTTTAGCAGGTCAACCAGTGCCAGCACTAGTGCCAGCTCCAGTGCCTCCTGGTGTCCAAGCACACATTGCTCAACCAGCGCAAGTTATAAATGTTCCTCTTCAACATTCTTCTATCACCCCACTGACTGGTGATTCAAAATTAAAGTGCTCAGGAAAATATTACAAAGCATGGGTCAGTGAGGTTGACATTTTCCTTCGTAGAGAAGGTACCCACTGTATGCTATTTAATCCTCCACCACAGCCTTGGCCTCCTGACATAAGAGATTTGGATACTAGAGCATGCACAACATTATTGATGTCAATGGACATTGAATTGCAGATTATTTTTTCACCTGATGCAACTGCCCAACAAATTTGGGCTCAATTAGAAGCATGTTACAGGCCTGTTTCAATTGAATCTACATGTTTACTCTTAACTGAATTTCATGGTTTGAGATTAAGGCCAGGTGAAACTATTGGAGAGCATTTAACAAAAATGAAAGGAAAGAGAAAAGAGCTTGCTGAACAAGGTTATGCTGTAGAGGATTTTCAAATGATCAGCATTATTATTAACTCTTTGAATTATGAATGGAAAGATGCCATTTCAAAGATTAATCAAGTGTCTATTGCTCAGCGCACAGTTGATCATGTATGCAGAATTTTAACTGAAGAAGAAGCACTCATGCAAGCCACGCCACATTTAAGAGGACCACCTGCATCAAGAGCTCCAGCGAGGCGTCCCTTCCAAGGAAGAGGCTTTGTTCCAAGGATGCCAAGATGTTATATCTGTAATCGTGTGGGACATACCACCCGGGCTTGTCCCCAACGATCTCAAGCACCCACCAGGTACCAGCCCAGAGGAACAGATTCCAGAGGCAGAGGCAGAGGCAGAGGACAAGGTCGTCACGGTCCCAGGCGTGGTCTACAAGCTCCACAACTCACATTGGCATTGACCAATGATCCACAACCTGATCCAGAGTATGACAGACGACTTCTCTGGACTTTAGACAGTGGAGCAGCAGTGCATGTTCCCTACAGAAGAGATCTGTTCACAGAGATGCACGAGCCTGAACCTGACATGCGTGAACTGTACACTTTTTCAAATTATCCTGTTCAGGTCAAGGGAAAAGGAACTGTTTATATTGAAGAGCTCGATGCATTGATTCCTGATGTTTATTATATACCAACAGCAACCTGCAGTTTGCTTAGCCAAAGTCATTTGTCAAGGGTGTCCAAGTACCAGGTTCACCATTTTGAAAAAGCAAGTTATGTGGTGAGAGAGGGTAATATTGTTGCTGAAACCATATTAATTGGTGGTGTTTATTACTTAAAGCCAAAGTCTAACTCACAAGCAGAGGCAAGCATAAAATATCCAAAGGAGAGCACAGGCCCAGAGAGAGATGTCTCAGAGAGAGATCCTGTAGCTACTCCAAAGGCTCCTAAAGCCAATAAAAAGAAACAGTTTGCTCAAAGCAAGCCTGAGGTTCCTAATAAAAATGTTGAAAATTCATTAACAGGTAAACCTTTGCATTCCAGGTGTATCCATAAGTGGCATAGACGATTGGGGCATTCCAGCTTTCGTGTTCTTAGAAAGATGTCGGAATTCATGAAAGGTTTGGATCTGAAGGGGTGTAAGGTGTTTTTGGATTGTGCTGTCTGCAAGAAAGCCAAATCCAAAGCAGCAGCTGTTCCAAAACACGCTACATGCCTGTCAACACGCATTTTTGATTTGATACACACTGACATAGTAGGTCCATTTGCACCAACATTTGGTGGCAAAAAATATTTCTTAACAATTGTTGATAATTATTCTAGATATGGATTTGCATTTCCTATGAAGGAAAAATCAGAGACCTTTCAGATCTTTAAAGACTTTGCAACATATGTCAATACCCAACACAATGTTCATCGCTAGAATTCAAAGTGATCGCGGTGCTGAATTCATGTCTCAGCGTTTTCAGGACTGGATGCGTAAGAATGGAATTCTGCACCAGACCTCAGCCCCTTACGTTCCTCAGGAAAATGGAGTGGAGGAACGAAGGAATGGCGTTCTACAAACCATGATGAGATGTCTCCTAGAAGACGCTAATCTCAGTCTCCCATACTGGGGTGAAGCTATCAAATATGCAAATTACATTGTTAACCGCATCTGGAGTAGTGTAATAAATCAGACTCCTTTCTTCAAGTTATATGGGTATAAACTCGATCTCAAAAGTATCCATATTTTTGGTTCATACGCTATGGTGAACATTCCATTAGCTCAAAGAAAGAAAGGAGGTCCAGCAGCAAAAAGAATGAGATTCATGGGTATTGATGACAATTCAAAATGGAGCAAATTTGTTGACTCCAGACATGTAATTGTGATTTCTCTGTCCTTCAATTTTGAGGAAGATGCTGACTGGTCCAGGATTCACTCCAATGATCCTGGAGTTTATTTTCCTAGAGATGATGCTACTGATGTCATGCAGCCTGATGATCAAGGTTCACAGGTGGATGTTCCATCAACTAGTTCTTCTCAACCAGATGTTCTCTCTTCGCGTGCCGTCGATGCTGAGGCTAGCGACTTTGAAGAAGACGAGGATGGATCGGAAGAAGAATGGACAGTTGTTCCGAGACGTTCCGAGAGGACCACGAAGGGGATCCCTCTGAAGCGATATTCATGGCAATTGACAAAATCATCTTTACCTTTGATTTGTGCTGTTACACTTCCTCCTGACAAGTTCACACAAATAAAGCATCTTCCTGATTCAGAGCAAGAGAAATGGTATGAGGCAATGCAGGCTGAAATGGACAGTCTAAAGAAACTCAAAGTGTTTATGCCTGCAAGTCCTCCAGCAAATAAGAAAGTTATTGGCATTAGATGGGTCTACAGAATTAAGAAGAAGCCAAATGGTGAGTCATTATACAAGGCCAGACTTGTAGCTCAGGGTTTCGCTCAACATTATCTTGAGGACTACAAAAATACTTACTCACTGACAGTTCGGACTGAGAGCATAAAAATTGCTTTAGCCACTGCAACTATTCTTGGTTTAGAAGTTTTCCAATTTGATGTTGAAACAGCTTATCTACATGCTGACCTGGATGAAATAATTTGCGTCAAAGGTCCTCCAGGGTTCCGAAAGCAAGAAGGGGATACCTGGCTCTTAAACAATGTCTTTATGGTCTAAAACAGTCTGGTTTAATGTGGTACTTACGTCTTACTGACAAACTAAATTCAATGGGCTTTATTAAGTCCGAAACTGATGAATGCGTGTTCACAAAAAGATCTAAGAATGGATATGAGATTATTCTTGTTTATGTTGATGATATTGTTTATATTGGTCCAAATAAGCAAATGAGTGAGAACTTTGCTAAAGCCTTGCAGAAATATTTTACATTGAAATCCTTAGGTTACATTAACACTTATTTGGGTGTTCAGATTGCCAAAACTGAGAAGGGGTTTAGTATTTCACAAGAGGATAAGATTGAACAACTTTTGCATCATTGCAATATGAAGGATGCTAAAACAGCTAGCATACCTATGCAAACAGATTTTCATAATCTGGCATGTGAACCAAGTCCTGATTTTGAAGATCAAACACTTTATCGTTCAGTCATTGGGTCATTGTTATACATTAGTAGTTGGACTAGACCCGACATTGCACTTAGTGTTAATCTTTTGTCACGACACGTAGGTAAGGCAAAACAGTTTCATTGGTTATGCATTAAGAAGTTGTTGAGATATCTAAAGCACACTAAAAATATGAAGTTGTTGCTAGAACCGACACATACTGATTATGCAGAATTATGTTGTTATGCAGATTCTGATTGGGCAAGTGATAAGAAGTCACGTAAAAGTACTTCAGGTTATATGATGTTCTTAAATGGATGTCCTGTTTACTGGCATGTGCGTAAACAGAACTTCATTTCTTGCTCATCTACTGAAGCTGAATATGCTTGTGTTTCAGATGCATGTAATTCTCTAACGTGGTTTGTTTGTTTGTTTGTTTTATTTGGACTTATAAGCGCCCTCTCTCCTGAAGTACTCAGGCGGCATAAAAGACAGAAAGTACAAAAGTTAAAAGAAATTAAAAAGATATTAAATTATGCCAAATAAACAATCAAATTAAAAACCCTGATCCCCTCTCAGTCTAGGCCAGATTGCAAAAATAGCCATGTTTTGAGGTTGCGGTGGAATGAGCGGAGATCAGGGGCCAAGCGCAACTCAAGGGGTAGTTGATTCCAGAGGGTGGGCACCCCCACAGAGAAGGCCCTACCTCTAGGGGCCGTCAGCCTACACTGTTTAGCTGACGGTATCCCCAGGAGGCCCCATCTGTGGGAGCGCCCAGGGCGATTAGTATTTGTCAGCGGAAGGAGACGTTCTTGCAAGTACCCTGGACCCAAGCCATACAGGGCTTTATAAGTTGTTACCAAAACCTTGAATCTCACACGGAGGGCAACCGGCAACCAATGCAGGTCACGCAGGAGGGGTGTAATATGGGAGAATTGGGACGCTCCCATCACTACCCGCGCGGCTGCATTTTGCACCAGCTGAAGTCTCTATATGAGATGCAGGGGCAGCCCCATATAGAGAGCATTGCAGTAGTCGAGTCTAGAGGTGACGAGCGCCCGAGTGACCGTGCGCAGCGCATCTCGGTCTAGATATGGGCGGAGCTGGCATACCAGCCGAACCTGTGCAAATGCCCCCCTGGCGATGGCTCCCACCTGCTCCTCCATACTGAGCCGTACATCCAGGAGGATGCTCAGGTTACGCACCCTATCCACAGGGGACAACACCTCTCCCCCTATGGATAATGTTGGAATCTCCTGGATTATCCGAGATGACAGTATACACAGCCACTCAGTCTTGTTCGGGTTGAGTCGGAGCCTGTTCACTCCCATCCAGTCCTGCACCGCCTCCAGGCAACGGGCCATCACGGGGAGGGCATCACTGAGGTGGATTGGGGTGGAGATGAAAAGCTGGGTATCATCAGCGTACTGGTGATACCTCACCCCAAAACCACGGATGATCTCACTCAGCGGCTTCATATAGATGTTGAACAGGAGGGGAGAAAGGACTGATCCCTGCAGAACCCCACAAGTGAGGGGCCGAGGGGATGACCGCTCCCCCACTGCCAACACCAACTGCGTCTGACCCGAGAGGTTCAGACGAGAATGAGAACCACCGCAGTACAGTGCCGCCCACTCCCAACCCCTCAAGCCGGCACAGAAGGATACCATGGCTGATGGTATAAAAAGCCGCTGAGAGGTCTAACAGGACCAAGAAAGAGGCATAGCCCCTGTCCCGAGCCCTCCAGAGATCATCAATCAGTGCAACCAATGCTGTCTCTGTGCTGTTTCTGTCTTTTATGTACGCCGCCCTGAGTCCTTCAGAAAGAGGGTGGCTTATAAGTCCAAATAAAACAAACAAAACAAAACAAACAAACAAACAAGACCTCCAACAGTTGCCCCCCCCCCCAAACCAATGGTAATACAAGGGGAAACCCACTATGAAATAAAAAGAATCTTGGATTCTAAACTAATTAGAGGACAGTTACAATACTTAATACATTGGAAAGGGTAATGTCAGTGTTCCAGCAAACCTCCATTCCAATCAGTAACTCCAATCAGTAACTCCAATCAGTAACTCCGAGACAAGCATAATCTCAAAAGTACCTTTATTAGAATAGCACCTGGCGCTTCTGTGGAATCTTGAAACTAAAAGTTTCCCAGACTTCCCACAATGTCCCAAACTCCAATCCATCCCCTTTTTGCCATCATCACATCAGCATGGAATATGGCTTCCAAAGCTGACAGGTACCCTGTTATATGTGGAAATAACATATGTATTTGCCTGTTACACCTAAGAAAGTATAGAACCAAAGGGACTCCATCTTTGCTTGTAATGTGACCTTCTAGGATGATTTCTGAACACTTATATAAGAGTATTTACCAGCATATTATGTTCTGTAACTTGTTATTCTCAAATTGAAAAATATTATGTCCTTGGCTGAAGTGGGGGTTTGGATTTTGGCTTGAAAATTAATGTAAGAAATGCTGGGTTGTCCTGACATTAAGTTTGTTAATGACTTATTGTGTTAAGTGAACATAACAGGAAATATGATGATGGGAACAAGGGGGTTTCCATGGATGATGATTTGGGAGGAGTCCGGGAGGAGTTACGGGATGGAAAAATACCCAGGCCTAACCATGAACCATGAACCATGAACCTAGAACTCCTATGTGAGAAAAACAGGAAGGAATATGTAATCTTTTCACTATGATATTCTATAAATGATTGTAACCATCTTAAGGGTGGTGTCTCCTTCTCCTACTCATTTGGGAGATGGGGTCCTATTTGCAAATATCTTGAATAAAGCTTTTTACAGTTCTGTGGTTGTCAAGTCTGTTGTTTTTTCTGGTCAAATCTCTTGTACCCTTTGTCTGAAGCCACTTGGGTGAAAAATTGGAATGTTAAAGCAGATAAACTGGTGAAGCAATTTCATTATAAATTCCCAGTTAGACCAAAGGGTCCCCCTGGGGGGAGGGGGAGGAAAGAGGTGGTTAATTTGGGAATTGGTCAGTAGATTAACCCCCTGTGTTTTGTTGCATTTTTTTTCTCTCTTCCAGGACATGATTTTTTCCTGAGGGGTGGAAGGCTGTCAGCCATGGAAGCCATATTTGTATTAGCCATATATTTTCTTAGAAACTTCAAAGCTGCCACAGTTAATGCATGAGAATTTCGGAGAGGGGAATTCTTAGTGAATAGTATATTAGACTCAACAACATTCTTCTCAAAAGTCAAGGACATGTCATCCTGCACCTGGATGGGAATGGGCGAAGGTTTGGCTTTGAATAGAACAATGTTTGATTGGGCCATGTGATGGGTGCAGGGGATGGACCTTTGATTTTCACTTGGGGAAGGGAAAACCCGGAAGTTTCAGATTCGGGTTTTCCCAGATGTGCCAACATGACTTCTTTAATAAATTCTTACTTGGAAGGACTTTGTCTCTGAGTGATAAATGGAGTTGGGGAGTTTCTTTGGAACACTGACAATTTTAAATTTTAAAATCTAATCAGATTTTAAATTTTAAAACCCAAAGCTGGGTTTTACTGATTAGATAGATGTGTTGTTGTTATGTGCTCCTGGCTACTTTCCTTCATAACCAGAGACAAGTTCACCTGACCAATAACCAGCCAAGACTCAGTGGAGACCTTTTATGTAGTTTATTGCAATAAGTGGAAGAGAACCTTTCAAAGCTTGGTTTTCTTCAAAGTTCCAACCCAAAATACTCCCTTCTTTATACAACCCTGTCCCAGCTGCCACATCCCTCCTTGTTCCCCATTGGCTGAGGTACTATGAGGTTACCATCTTTCTGACCGCTTCCTATATATTTCCTGTTACCTTCCTTTAAACATATTAAATCATACTTCACATTTACTTTAATAATATAAGATATTAGACATATTCAGTAGCTTGTTTTGAGTTCTGGCAATATTTTATGGCTTCTTAGAACAATAGGTTCTTTCCTCTTTTTCAGTTCAGTCTGTCTTTCCTGTTATCCCATTCAGCTAGCTTTCCTGTTATCCCATTTCCTCTTGCAGCTGTTTTTACAACTTGTATTCATCCTTTTCCCACTCTGAAGACCCAGCTAATTTTTGCCTACATATCTGTCTTACATCCTGCCTTTATACTACCCTTTCCTGGTTCCCATCCATTGTAGTTTCTTTGGCAGGCTTATTTGTCTTAGTAAGTTTCCATTGCACAGTAGATTTGACTCAGGGGTGGGATTCAACTGGTACGGACTGGTTCAGGTGAAGTGTGCGCTCACCAAACCAGTTGTTACACCAGTTGAATCCCACCACGGATTTGACTGTCTCTGAAGATTCATCATATTGGTGCATCTTTAGCATTGTTATAGAAATGGCTAGTTAATATGATTATGTAAGAGTAAAAAGTTGAGGTTTCATGTTAATGCCTTATTCTACTGCACCAAAGGGAGTCGGAAGTCAATGCCTTTATTTTTCTTTTTCCCCTTTTCCTTTCCCTTTTCTGTTTTCCCTACTATTTACTTTTGTATTTTCTTTGTATGCTATATTATAAACTAATAAAGAACTATTCAAATCCAAAAGCAAGTATTGGTGTATATTTAGCAGTGTTGGTTTCAGTGGAAATGGGCGTTGGTTACCTGAACACCACTTTTCCTTGTAGGCAAGACAGGTCAGGATGGGTAGTTCTCTTCCTTGGTTGCTTAGGACTGAGCCTGCGCAAAAGGCTAATTAGCCTAGCTTCGCCCACTCCGGGTGGCTCCTCCCCAGTTTATGCGAAGACTGTGCAACAGACCAGGTTGCCTCTAATGAAGGAAAAAAGATGAAAAGTTAGTAGACCCCTCCCCCCCTATTCCCAGGAAGGAAACCAGTCCAAGGGTGGGGCTGACCTGTCTCGCCTACAAGGAAAAGTGGCATTCAGGTAACCAACACCCATTTTCCCTTTTAAGGCATCGACAGGTCAGGATGGCACATACCAAAACAGGGTTGTCCTCGGGAGGGTTAAGACTGGTCCTGACTGGCACGTTCTGAAATGACTTGTTGGAGGACCCGTTTCCCAAAGGCCGCATCTGCCGATGCAAAGGCATCCAGGCGATAATGACGGATGAAAGGTGATGGTGAAGTCCAGGTAGCCACCCTGCAGATCTCCTCCACTGACACTTGTGTAGCCCATGCCGCAGTCATAGCAGCACTACGAGTGGAATGGGCTGTAATCCCTCTTGGAACTGGCAGAGCCCTGCTGGAATAGGCCCTGGCTATACATGCTTTGAACCATCTGCCCACCGTAGATGGAGTAACCTTACTCCCCAACGAGGAAGGGTCCTCTTGGAGGTGGGAGAGGGGGTTAAGGAAATCGCATTAACTCCTGGTTGTGTTTTATTTATTATTTCTTATAGGAGATGAACTTCTCAAGGGGGTGACGCCTGTCAGCTTTGGAATCCTTATTCATCGCTGCCACATAGCTTGAGAAAGTGGGAGGGGGGTGATTTTAATTGAGTAGCTCTTAGTAGACAAAATAGAGTTCTTTTGTTAGTTCAAGGTCAAAGAGTGTGGCGCAGGAAAAAAGGAACTTACTTTGGGATTGGTTCATGTGATGTGATGATGAGAGAAAAGGGGATGGTTTGTAGTTTGGGACATTGTGGGAAGTCAGGGAAACTTTTAGTTTCGAAATTCCACAGATGTGCCAGGTGCTGTTCTAATAAAGGTACTTTTGAGATTATGCTTGTCTCGTACTTACTGATTGGAATGGAGGTTCCCTGGAACGCTGACATCTGAGCTGGTTGGTAGTTATGTTTTAACATTTCTATTGGCTGTAATCCCTTAAATTGCTCTGTGTTGACAAACTGCGGGCTAAATAAAAGTTGTTCTTTTGATAGTTCTTCGGACCATTGTTACATATTTTTGTATATCTTGTTATTAAAACCAATGAATATAATATAGGTCAGGCATCGGCTGTTCTCCTCCAAGTATTTCTGAACCACAGTTCCCAGAATCTCTCAGCTGAGGCTACTGGAACTTGAATTTCTTCTGTACAATCCCAGAAACTTTCAATTCCAATTTAGGCAATGTGACTGGAAATTATGGTAGTTGTCATCCAAAAAATATGGAAGGTTCTAGTTAGGGAAGGCTGTTTTACAATGAATTATAACATTTGGAAGTTTCTCCATCATGTTAGTAACAATCTATAACAGTGGTTCCCAACCTTTCCAGCTCTGTAGACTGGCAGCGGCAGCAGCAGTGTGGGATGGTTTCATGTGCACAACTTAATCCAACACATGCACAAATGGAGCTTCATGCACTTGCCCAGCCTGGTTCCCAACAGGTCGTGGACCAGTATATTCAGAGTTTTTGCAGCATTAATTCAGCGCCAGAAAAATAAACACAGATGGCTGATGCTTCATTTAACATCTTTATAAACATGATAAGTAGATTTTACAAACCAGTTGTAGATTTCTGCAACATGGAGCAAACTCAGACAGAAACATGTTGCAAGTAACTCTCAGCAGAGCAGAACAGAGAGAACTTCCAGTTTCACTTTATTTCAACAGGCAAGCAGAGGAGAGAAGCAGCAGGCTGACTTAGTTGCTATGCCTATTCATTGGCTGACCTTGTTACCATGCTCTATTCCAGTTCTTGAATATACTCTGACACAGTATTGGTCCATGGACTGGGGGTTGGGGACCCCTGATGTACAAGATGTGCTTAAAGAATACCGTTCACTAAAATTCATACCATACCAAAGCAAATGTGTCAATCTTTAGGATGACATAAGAGTTCTTTGGGTGACGTGGGGGTGGGTGTAAATACACACTGAGATAAACTTGTGCAAAGCAGTGCAGTTTGTGTAATGAAAGAAGAATCTGGGATGGACTAAACAGTCTGCTTTCCTCAACCTCGGGATTCTCCTGATGTGTGGGTTTTGGTACTCAAAATGCTCAGCAAAAGTCATACTGTCTGTGAAGTCATGTTAAAGTGCACATATCTGGAAGGCACCCATAACCTGTTGAAAGAATGAACCACATATCCATATGTTCTGTCAGCTCAAGCTTCCAGGCAGCAGTTGTTTGATCACACTGTCAGAACCACCATCTTGACTTTTTTGGACAACACCCTGTGATTTCCCTCTTTCTTTTGAATTCCCCATTTGATTGCTTCTATTTTACATTTCCTCTAGTGGACAGGTTATGAATTATAGTACTGCAAGGACAGAGAATCAAGCTGGCAATTATTCTTGAATTACTGAGTGACAGACAGGATACCTTAAATGCTAACTGCTAGGGAGCACTAATTATGTTATCAACAGTAGAATTGATCTTTCCATGCTTATTGGGTGCCACTATATGACACATAAATGGACTAATGCAGCCCTTGTCCTTATCCAGCAGGGGTCTTCAAATGTTCATACCATTTTACTCTCATCTGGGAATATATTGGGAGAATGGATTTTGTGAACGGAAGCTGTTCTTCAACCAATCTCTGTAAATTTACGGCATTTATACCCTCAACAGTTGGGGCTTTAATGCTAGAGATATTTATTATCTATTTTTATATCTGTCTGTCTGTCTGTCTATCTATCTATCTATCTATCTATCTATCTATCTATCTATCTATCACATTTTTGAACTGCTTAACTCCCTCAGAGAGAAATTTATTATTTTATTTATTTATTAATTCGACTTATATGCCGCCCCCTCTCCCGAGGGACTCAAGCTGCTCACAACTAAAATAGAATACAACAATAAGTTACTTAAAAATATATTAAATTAAAGCCGAATTAATATTAGTATTATTATTAAAACCCCAAAATTACGTAAACAACCCCAAGGGTCAACACTGCCCAGATTGTAAAACAGCCAGGTTTTTAGCTCACGCGGAAGGTGCGGAGATCGGGAGCCAGCCGGAGCTCCAGCGGAAGAAGATTCCATAGAGTGGGGCTGCCACAGAATAGGCCTCCCGGGTCCCCCAAAACATTGAGTCGGGAGGGCAGCCCGAGGAGACCCCGCCTGTGCGACCGCACGGGCGGCTGGTATTTGAGGCTGGGAGAAGTCGTTCTCGTAAATATCCTGGACCCATGCCATGTAGGACTTTGAATGTTAAACCAAAACCTTGAACCTCACCCGAGGGCAACCGGAAGCCAATGCAAGCCACGAGGAGGGGTGTAACATGGGAGTATCGGGAGGCTCCCATCACAAGCGCAGCCCATTCTGCACCAGCTGAAGCCTCCGAGTGGTGCACAAGGGCAGTCCTAGATAGAGAGCGTTACAGTAGTCCAACCGGAGACAACGAGCCTGAGTGATCGCGGCGAGGGCATCCCGGTCCAGGTATGGGCGAACTGGCGAACCAGCCGGACCTGGGCAAAGGCCCCCTGGCCACGGCTCCCACCTGCTCCTCCAACTTGAGCCGTGAATCCAGGAGAACCCCCAGGTTCCGTGCCCTGTCCACAGGGGGTAACACCTCCTCCCCCATGACCAAAGATGGAATCTCCAAACTGGACCGGGATGTCGGTATGCACAGCCACTCTGTCTTGGCTGGATTGAGACGAAGCATGTTCCTGTCCATCCAGATTCGCACCGCTTCCAAACAACGGGACATCACGGAGAGAGCATCACTGATGTGGCCCGGGGTGGAGATGTATAACTGCGTATCATCAGCGTAATGAAAGCTTTTGCTGTTTCCATGTTTCTACTTGCAATAATAGATCTTCTCCCTCTCAAGTCTTGGAGAACTATTCTATCTGCTGGACTAGCACCTTCTGAACAGGATTTTGTAGTAAAGCCAGAAGGGCCCAAATAGTTTCAATGAGCAGGAAGGATCCAAACACAGCGAGACTAGCATAACTCATTTTCAAAGCAATTTACTGTATATTCCACCTTTCAAAAAAAGGGACACCCCACCCTCCTTGTAAAACCACTGTAGGAAGAACACCCCCACCCCCATGTTACCAAACAAAAGGTCTCCCCAAAGGAAAGAAGGCTTCCCTAGAATAAAAATAGTTTGCGCCTCTCCGCTATCGGAGATTGCTCCAAGCAGTGTCTTCAGCGGCTGAGTTTTGTGAATGAAATACTTTGTATCCATTCATGAAACTGGAGTGCTTCATTCAAGCACCTAGCCTCTATAAATGGATATGTAGTAAGCAAGCCGGATTTCTTCCAACAATTTGGCAACCCTGAAGGGACTCACAGCTAACCTAACCAATGGACTGGGCCCAGGTAAGCCTTCACCTAGCTGGCAACAGACCCCTTTGTCTGTGAGTGGGTTCCCTGGACCCTGTCCAGCCAGAGAAGGGTAGTAAAAGGAGTTGTGAGATTTGCACTCAACGGTTGCTCGGAATGGAGGTGACTACCAGTAAATTTTGTTAAACTCTTAAAGCCCAAGGGAGTGAAAGAAGTGCGTGTGTAAGCATGCGTGCTAACAAGAGGGCCCCTCTCCCAACCACACCTGGATCCCATACCCTCCGTGCTAGATATTCAATGGGGAAAAGTCAGTGATGTCAGACTTCCCCCATTGGTTCATTTTCCAGGCAGGAAAATGAACAGCTGTCAGTGGCTAAAGTTGTGGAGAGCAGCCTATAAAAAGAACAGCAGGCACACCTGGCAGCAGTCTTTACTTGGAGCAGAATAAAGAGATCTTTTCCCTCTCCCATTGTCCTGCCTCTTCAATCTAGCCCATATCTAACACTGGCAACGACGATGGGATTCTAGAAGAGAACAAAGGAAACGAGGTGTAGACGGATAATTTCTTACAACAGAACGCTTCTATCACCGTGCTGATCATCAGAATGTCCATCCACACTCAACCAGAACCTTTTGATCCAACAAGGCATGACTGGGTCGTGTACATGGGACAATTTTGAATGTTTTTAGAAGCACATTCACTGCATGATACAACAGAACAGAGGAAGAGAGCTCTATTCCTGGGATATTGTGGGAATCGCCTCTACAAAATAGCTAGAACCTTAGCTGCACCCAAAGATGTGGAAACAATGGAATGGAAAGAATTACAGAAGAAGTTAGAAGAACATTATGCTCCTGCTGCATCATCACTGGCTCACCAACTTGCCTTTTACTGCAGAGAACAGAAACCAGGTGAGACCATAAATGATTACCTTACAAAGCTGCGAGATATTGCTGCAGGCTGTGAGTTTGAAAATGTGGAAATAACTTTAAGAGATAGAATTGTAGTTGGAATGAGGGACCTGAGATTACAAAGGAAGCCAATAGCTAAAAAGAGCATCTCTTCAAAAGAAGTAATAGAGGAAGCCCAGGCAGCAGAAATCTCAGACAAACCAGCAACTAAAATTGAGAAGCCTGAGAGCGTTCACTCAGCATGGGGGATGACCAGCAAATATCAGGGAGAGGGGGAGATTGGCGAACTCTCTGAAGAGGAGGAAGAATTACAGAGTAAAACCAGAAAGAAGATCAGGGCCCCAAGGGGCGAGCCAGAGACCCCTGTGGTGTGCAGGCTGCAAAGGAAACCACCACCAGGCAGTTTGCAAATTCAGGGATACAATCTGCCGCAGATGTGAGAGAAGGGGACATATTGCTGAAGCATGCAGAGCAAATCTGCCAGTATATCCCAATCAGAGACAAGCAGGTTTCCCTAATCAGCCACGTGGTCCACAACAAAGGGGATTCCAGAGACTGCCAAATTCAAACTACAGGCGGGAAGATAATAGAATGGAGAGGGACAGAGACTATGAGCACACAATAGTGGGGCATTCTGACCCCCATACATCAAAGAAATTCAACATCACAGTGATAATAGCAGAAAAACCTTGTGATATGGAAATTGACTCCGGATCCTACATATCTATGGTGTCCTGGAAGCAATCCCTGGCATAACTTGACAACAACTAAAACCACAACATTTAATACTAAAAGACTACCAAGGAAACAGAATTCCCGTATTAGGAAGAAGAATTTTTCCAGTAAAATTCAGAAACTTCACCAGTGAATTGGCTTTAACTATCATGGACAAAGAAGTACCAAGCCTCCTTGGGATAGAGTGGTTTAGAGCCATAGGAGTGGAGGTGACCATCCACACCATGCAAGCAGAGGACTACAATCAAATGAGAGAGGACCTACAGACTGAATTCAAGGATGTTTTCAATGGGAGCCTAGGCAAGTATATGGGGACCCCTATTTCTTTCAACCTTGATCCAAAAGTTCCCCCTGTCAGAATAAAACCAAGGCGAGTCCCTTTTACCTTGAGGCCCAAGGAGTCCTAGAGCCAGTTGATCACGCTAAGTGGGAGACCCCAGTTAAGCCAGATGGGTCCATTAGAACCTGTGCGGATTGGGACTTCCGGGTTGAGCCCTCCTCACCGACGGGCTGTAGTTCGCGACTGTCTGCGACTACAGCCTGTGCTCTCTCGTCGGAGAGCCCCGATCCTCGTGGTTAGGGGCTGAAGCTGCCTCGAAGGGGCGGTGGAGCAAGGGGAAGCCACCAGCCAGGTTGAGGGGAGCCGCATCTCCCCCTCTGAGCTTGGTCTTTTCCCTCCGAAGACGACTGAAGTGGTGGTCAATATGGCCACCCCAAAGAGGAGGACTCAGCTGGACCAAGATTGGTGCAGGAGGGAAGAAAGAAGTAGATAGCATAAGAATCAGGACTACTGGATGAAACAACCAAATAAAAGGTACCCCGGGATTAAGATAATAATGAACTTAAAAAAAAACAGAAAAAGAAAGCGGTGGAATTACAAAGGGAAGAAAAAAATAAGAAAAATAATTTTGACAGCTCAACGGGGCTTCAAACTGGGAAAGGAAGAAGACGGAACAAGATTAAACAGAACTTTGACAACAAATAGACATAAATTAAAGCTGGACTTAAGATTGTCAAAAGAAAAAAGAAAAAGGAGAGGGACAAATATATAAATTGGAGATTTGACTGTATTTGAATTTTGAGGCTCGAAAAGCCCTGAATAATAAAATAGAAGGAAAAGGTGAAGAATTTGTATAACAGAGAGTGCCATCTTGTGGACAAAAATTTAAATCTAAAGAAGAGGGAAAATATCCTGTTTCTTTGTGAACTTGAGTTGATACAACTTTAAACAAATACTGAAACAAAAAAGCAAGAATCTCAGAAAGTGAAAGTTTGAATTAGAATAAAAGAAGAAGTAAGGAAAGATTGACTGCTGGACTAATTGGTGATGCGTATAGACCCTGGGTTTGGATTGTGAATTTAGAAACCTGAAGAAGAAAGAAGGAAAATAAAAGTTTTTGTGAACTTTAATGATTACAAGGCATAAGAGGGTGCAAGGATGATACTTTTTTGGGAACTAAAAACGGAACTTAAAAATATGAGAGAATTACTACAGGAAATGGCTGAATCACTTTGCTCTGTCCTAGAAGACATGGAAATGGTGAGTGAAGAACAAGAAGAAGGAATCCTGGAAAGGGAGGAGTTAGTTCAAGGAGAAGCCATCTTAAAGAGACAATTAACACAAAGAACACCACAAAGAAAAGGGAAAGGAAGGGAGGTTAAAAAAATGAGATCTAAGAAGGTAATTAAAAAGGGGAATACCTGTGAAATTAGGAAAGGTAGAAAGGTCCAGCAGAAAAGGGAGGAGGAAGGTATAAAGAGAGAAAGGGATACAAACTGGATGGAGAAAAGATATGGGAAGATGAAGGGGAGGAGAGGAAATAAGAAACAGGAGCAGAAAATAGAGAAATATGGGAATTATAAAATGATGAAAGGAATTTGTTTTCATAGAGATAATGGTTAATGAATTAAGAAGGGGGATTCTGCATGGAGATGAGGGGTAATAAGAATATATTTGTAATTATAAAACACTTAGAAAATAGGCGAATACAGAATACTAGAGGAGGGATGGACACTGATATTTTGTATTAGATGAATGTATATCTTTATTCTTTACCCATAAAAGAAAAGTTAATGTTTATTAAATAAATTGAATTAATTGAAATGATTTGTGAAGATGTTTAAAAATGAGATTTAATATCAGTGACCAAGGTTAGTTATTTTTTATTTTTATCTTGAAATTACAAATAAATCTTATAATCGGGGGAAAATATGTTGCAGAATCCGATTGAAAAGATATACAATGTTATGTAGTTTTCTTTTTTTTCCTTTTTTTATTCTATCTTTTTTCTTCTATAGGGAATGATTATTATTATGTTAACCACTGAGGCGACACTCTCAAATTAGTAAAAGAGGGGGGTAAGCTTATGGGTTTTTTTCTCTCTCTTGTGTAAAAGCTTGTATTAATCTAGAACTATGGAAAGAATATGTGATGAAATGACAAATCTGATGGATAAAAGAAATATGTAAATGACAAAAGTGTATTAATAAGTGAAGATAGCTTAAGGAAAGACATTAACAAACTTTTTTACATTGGGCAAATACATTGTTATTTTTATTCTCAAAAGAAATATTAATGTTTAAGAATTATTTTTAAAATATTTTGAAATGAAATGAGAGGATGTTCAGATTGAGATTAATATTAGAGATCAGGATTAACTTGTTTGTCCCTTTGTTTTGCAAAAGCTGGAGTGGAAAGTAAAAATTGGATAAGATAGGAAGTTGAATGTAAAAAATGAATATATAACTATTGTCATATTTGCATGTAAAAGTGATGACCCGGAAATATGCTGTCTACTGAAAAGAGCTTTTTAATATTTGAACTGTGAAAAACTGAATAAAACTTGTTTTTTAAAAAAAGAATCTGTGCGGATTATAAAATTTCCATAAATACCACATTGCAACAAAGCGCATACCCAGTGCCAGTAGTACAACATCTGTTGCATTCAATAGGAAAAGGAAATGTTTTTGCCAAATTAGACTTGGCTCAAGCCTATCAGCAGTTACTTGTGGATGAAGAAACAGCAGAAGCTCAGACCATTGTAAACCACGGGGGCGCTTTCAAATGGAAAAGACTGCAATTTGGGGTAAGCATAGCCCCAGGACTATTTCAAAGCTCAATTAAACGCCTACTACAGGGCATTGTGGGGGTGGTACCTTATTTTGATGATGTCCTCATGGCAGCAGAGAACAAAGAACAACTTAAACGAAGACTAAGGCTAGTCCTGAGCAGATTTCAAGAAGCTGACCTTAAAATCAAAAAAGAGAAATGCCACATAGCAGTACCAAGTGTTCAATTTCTGGGATATCTAATTGATGAGACAGGTATACACCCCACAGATAGTAAAATAAAAGCAATTAAGGAAGCTCCCATTCCAACAAGCAAAACAGAATTACAATCTTTCCTGGGACTTTTAAACTTTTACAGTATTTTTCTACCACAGAAAGCAATAGTTGTTGAACCACTTCACAGACTTCTTGATAAAAAAGCAGAATGGACTTGGGGGCACAGAGAAGCAACTGCATTTGAAACCATTAAAGCACTCCTAACTTCTAACAGTGTTCTAGTACAATATAATGAAACATTACCTCTTTCACTAACATGTGATGCATCCCCCTTTGGGGTAGGGGCTGTTCTCAGCCATAAATTCCCAAATGGCAGAGAAGCATCCATTGCTTTCTACTCAAAGACTTTATCCAAAGCTGAATGGAATTACAGCCAGCTAGATAAGGAAGCACTAGCTGCAGTAGCAGGCATTAAGCGTTTTCACAAATATCTTTATGGGAGACAATTTGAACTAGTCACAGACCACAAACCACTCCTAGGCATCTTAGCAGGAAGCAAACCAACACCAAACATATTATCCCCCAGAATGACAAGATGGACTGTTTTCTTAGCTGCATATAACTATTGCCTTATACATCGACCGGGCAAGACCATAATTCATGCAGATGCACTCAGCCGTTGCCCCCTTCCAGAACCTATTGAAGACCCAGCTCCAGCCACATCCATACTCCTCACTGAAGACATCGCCACCAGCCCTATCACAGCAGCAGAAATAGCCAAACAATCAGCCAAAGACAAAATTCTGGCGCGTATTTTAAACTGGGTGTTGAGGGGATGGCCAGAAGAAGCACTGGAAGGTGACTTTAAACCGTTTAAAATCTGGCAAAATGAACTGTCTGTAATTAAAGGGTGTTTGTTGTGGGGGGATACAGTTGTGATACCTGGGAAGCTGAGAGAACAAGTCTTAAGAATGTTGCATGAGGGCCACCTAGGGATAGTACGAATGAAAGCATTAGACAGAAGTTATACCTAGTGGCCAGGAATGGATAAGGAAATTGAAAAATGGGTTGCAGCTTGTACGCCTTGTCAGGAATCCAGACCCTCACCCCCTTTGGCACCAACCCTAGAATGGGAATCACCAAAAGCACCTTGGTCTAGAATACATATAGACCTGGCAGGGCCAATGCAAGGGCAAACATTTCTAATAACTGTTGATGCATATTCAAAGTGGGTGGAAGTAACAATCATGAAAACCACCACAGCAGACACCGTGATTAAGGTATTGAGGAAATTGTTTGCCACACATGGATTGCCAAATGTTGTGGTATCAGATAACGGGCCCCAATTCACAGCAAACAATTTTGAATGCTTTCTGGCTGAACAAGGAATCCACCACACATTATCAGCACCAGGGCACCCCCAAAATAACAGGCAGAGAAGGTCGTAAGATCCACGAAGGAAATCTTAGCAAAAATGGGACCAGGGGAATGGCAAACGAAAATAGACAAATTCTTAATGATACAACATATCACACCCTCGGCTGCCACACATAGAAGTCCAGCAGAACTTTTAATGGGGCTGAAGTTAAGATCAGAGTTAGATAGATTACACCCACACTACAATCCAAGTACACCCGCAGATTCGACAAGTAAATGTAGATATTTGAACATAGGCCAATTGGTCTATGCTCAAAACTATGCAGGGGGGGGCATGGATCCCTGCATGAGTAGTGCAAGTCACAGGCCCCCGATCTTATAGAGTAGACCTAGAAGATGGGAAAATATGGAGCAGACACATAGATCAATTCTGGGGATGATTGGACCAGGATCAGAACGACCAGAAAGCCTCAGAGACAGAAATCCAACACAGACAGGAAAGACCAACCCTGACAACTAAAAATACTGAAAACACAAGCCTCCCCACTTTGGAGCAGAACTCAAACTTGAGTACACCACAGGATAACTTAGCTGAGGGGAGAGGGAAATCCAGCAAAGAAACCAAGGGCCTTGGTGGCTCAGGCTGTTAAATGCCTGCATTTAAGTTCCAGCTGCCTACAATTACTGTAGGCTCGAATCACCACCAGGGTGCTGACTCAGCCTTCTATCCTCTCGGGGTAGGTAAATTGAGGACCCAAGATTGTTGGGGGCAATAAGCTGACTTTGCAAACATGCCGCTTAGTAATAAGCAGGCATATACAATGGAATGAAGGCTATTGCTGAGCACACTGGGTTGTGCTCAAAATGTAAGTCAGCCCCTGAGTCTTCGGAGAAGGGCGGCATATAAATGTAATTAAAATAAATAAATAAATAAATAAATAAATAAATAAATAAAAAACCTCAGAGCCCTCTGTTTCGTTGGAGCCAGCCTCACCCGTGAAAAACCTTGAGGCAGTTCAAAGGGCTGGCTCTGGAGTGACAACAGACCCAACTAGTCAGGTCACCACCACTGGTGAGGCTGAACTGCGAAGGTCCAGCCGCACACACAGGAGTCCCGCCTACTTACATGATTATGTTCTGTGAGTGAGAGCTGATTGGATGAATGCTTCTTCCAGGAAGGGAGGGGTGTTAGATATTCAATGAGGAAAAGTCAGTGATGTCAGACTTCCCCCATTGATTCATTTTCCAGGTGGGAAAATGAACAGCTGTCAGTGGCTAAAGTTGTGGACAGCAGCCTGTAAAAAGAACAGCAGGCATACCTGGTGGCAGGCTTTACTCGGAGCAGAATAGAGATCTTTTCCCTCTCCCGTTGTCCTGCCTCTTCAATCTAG
The DNA here is from genome assembly GCA_009733165.1 of Naja naja. NCBI lineage: Eukaryota > Metazoa > Chordata > Lepidosauria > Squamata > Elapidae > Naja > Naja naja. The sequence continues at coordinate 5,115 of SOZL01001760.1, read as the reverse complement.
CCCATATCTGACACTCTGTGCTATTTCTAGCCACACCCAAGCTGTCTCTAGTCCCACAGGACTGTGACTGAAAGACCCTGGAAAGCAAGGGGGTTTGGCTGGAGTGTGGGACCTTCTGTAAGGGAAAAGAGAAGGCTGTGTGAAAGGGGAACAGAAAACAAGTGAGAGGTTTGCACCTGGGTGGTCAGCTGGGAATCACTGAGCAAAATCCATAGGAGGGGTCCATACTCTGCGAAAAGAAGTCAGAGTCCTCCCTGACCATTTGCCTGAAAACCCAGAGGCAGTTTGGTGAAAGGCTGAAAGGTGCCTTTCGATGTGGAAGACTCCAAAGGAGAGTTGATCCACAGATTGTGGGAGATCCAGTAAAGGGAGTCTCACTGCGGGTGGCAGGAAGGTTGACCTGAGAAATGCAGCCTGAATATGGGGAACTCAGGATCAAGGATTCCACCAGGGTCTCCACTAGAGAGACTAATGGAAGCCTGGGATCAGAGGAAGATGTCCATCCAGGCAGGAATGAAGAAAAAGCGTGCATGCAACTTATACAGGAAATGGACTCTGCTCAGTGATGAAGCTGGAAAATCAATTTGGTCAAAGGATGGTACTTTTGATTATAAAACTTTTGATTAGAAAACTTTGAAAGCACTAAGGCCTACGTTAAAGCCCTCCCACCTACCATACTGGTACTGTTGGGTAGAGTTGTCAAACCTGGAAAGCCCCAGAACAGAAAAAAGTGAGGAGTCCAGTCGAGTTCCGGTTTGGGACTCTTCGGAGACAGACCGAAATCCGCGACTGTGCACGGTTTCGATCTGTGCTCACCGCCGGAGCACTCCGAGCCGGCTGGCTTCAGGGCTAAGCCACCCCATAGAGGTGGTGAAGAGGGGGGAGACCGCTAGCAGGGTCGAGGAGAGCCGCATCTCTCCTCCCCAGCTGGCTTTTATTCCCTTTCCTGAAGGCGGCTGCAGCGGTGGTCAGAAATGGCCACCTCAAAGAAGAACCCAACCGGACAAGATCGTGCAGGAGGAAGTTGAAAGAGAAAGTTTGACTGACCTGAACAGAGAAATCACCCATTTAAGGTACCTGGAATTTGAGCAACAAAGAATAATACTATCCCTAAAAAAGACTTTCTAAAGCAGCAAAAGGAAAGTGAAGGAAAAGAATTGTTTTTCTTTTCCTCTTAAAACTGACAGTTCTAATAGACCTTAAATGTTAAGAAGAAGAGATTTGAATAAGAATTGATATTAATCCTCTTTGACATCAATATAGCTATTCTTAGCTGAAAATAAAGTGTCAAAGGGATAAAGATTCTGAATAATCAAAAAGCCTTTAAAAAGAGAAAGAAAGCAGAGGAGAAAATGAAAAGAGGGTGGAATCTGGAAAAATGGAGGATACCACCTGAGCAAAAGTATTGAGAGTGAAAGAGTTGAGAAGGATACATCTAGCTGCAATCCTGTTACAAGATAACAAAGCCCTCGAAAGAGAAAGTGAGAAAAGAAGCAAGAAACAACTATAGACTATTGTATGATTCCTGGAATTTTGGCAGTGGATCCTAGTGAAATGGACTAAAATTAATTGGGGTTGTTTAAAATAAAAACTTTTCAAAATGCCATCACTCCTTGAAGAACTAAAATGATACTTAAAGAATATAAAGAAGAAGCACAAATGAAAGGAGATTTTTTTCCAGATTCAATTTATGAAATGGAGATTTTGAAATATCAAAACCAACAAGAAACATTTGCTGAACAAGAAGGAGGACAGAAGAAGCCATCTTTAATGACCAAGCAGTTTTAAGTATGGAAAAGAGGAAGGGGGGGAAAAGGAGCAAAAAAGTAAAAGATCTAAAGCAACAACCAAAAAAAAAAAGTAATTTGAAAAGTAATTATAATAAGAAAGAAGCAAGAAGGATCTCAGAAGGAGATTTGGACAGAAAAGGAACAAAAGGAGGAAAGAAGAGGGGGATGGAAAAAAGAAAAGTTATAAAGGATTGGAACAAGATAGAAAGAGACAGGAAAAGCGTACATGGATTAAAGGGATTAGTTTATTTAAGAGACACAGAGACAATGGTTAGAAGTTTAATTTAAGAAAGAATCAAGGGTACATGAGATAATATTGCTATATTATTAGAAAATGTGTTAGTTGTAATGGAATATTTCTTCTTAGTAATAATGTAAAGAGGATAAGGTTTTTAATGATTTAAAAATTTAAAAATTTAAAAGAAACATGAAAGGATTTAATGTTTTTTAAATATAGTAATAAGTTAATATGAAATACAGATGATCAAAATGAATGATAATTGATGTTATTTGTTAATAAGATGGATATTAATATTAAAGGTGGAGCTGAATTTGAAATAGAAATATGTTGTGGCTCCGCCTCGTGAGCCTGTGCTGACAGAGGAAGAGGACCTGGATGATGATGAAGAAGGAGAGGAGGAACGAGCAAGGCCTCCCTCACCAGGGCCTTCCTCCCCAGGATCTCCCTCCTTGGCAAGGTCTCCCTCCCCAGGACCTTCCTCCTCCTTGGCAAGGTCTCCCTCCCCAGGACCTTCCTCCTCCCTGGCAAGGCCTCCTCCCCAGGACCTTCCTCTCTGGCAATGCCTCAGGTTTCCTCGGAAAGCCAGGAGGAACTGCCTGAGAGACGAGGGCAGTAGGGCCACGACAAGAGAAAGACAAGGAAGGTTCCTGGCTTGATCCCAGGCAACGTCGGGAGGGAGAAACAGCAGCAGCAGAGGGGGCTGGGAGGGCCAGAGATTGAGCTGGACCACACCCCACCAGGTATAAAAGTGGGTGTGCCTACGCCTGCAGACTCTGTTCGTGACAAAGTGTCATCTGCATCGGAAGCTTCCGCCTGTCTGTGTGTTTGGTTTTGAACTCTGAAAAGAAAGCAATTCTCTGAATTACTACATTGCTTGGAGTTGGCATTGAGAACTTGGGTGACTGCCAACGCCTTGTCGGGAGAGATAACGGGATTTTGGCGAGAGGCAGCGTGACTCCTCTGCGGAGCTAACGCCCTTGCCTTCAAGGGAAGGGAAGGTAACTAAACAGGCCAGTGTGTTTTTCTGTGTTGGCTAACGCATCTTAGCTTCTGGGAAGTGAAGGTGGGACAGAACATTTTGTCACAAACCCCAAGCTTCTAACCATCTTTAAAGCAAGATGGATCAACAGCAGCAGCAGCAGCTGCAGCAGCAGTTACATCAGTTACAAGCTGAGAATCAGGGCTTGCAACAACAGGTGCTGCAATTAGCAGCTCAATTTGCTGCATTGAATGCTCCTGCAGTCTCTCCTCCCCTTCCTCGCCGGAAATGCCCGTAGCTGTGCCAGATAAGTTTTCTGGGCAGCCAGAAATGTTCCGGCTTTCATGGGACAGTGCCAGTTGTTTATGGCTATGAGGCCTGAGGATTTTCCTGATGACCGGACTGGTGGGTTTGTGATAAGCCTCCTTTCTGGCTCTGCAGCCCGTGGGCCACGCCCTTGTTGGTTCAGAACAGCCCACTGTTAACAGACTGCCAGGGTTTTTGGCAACACATGCCTCATGTATGAGGACCCCATCCGCACTCCAGATGGCAGCCAGGCGATAAAGGACCTTTCGCAAGGGAAGCCCCTGCAGGAATATATTGCTGAATTTCGCTGCTCTGCATGGACTCCAACTGGAATGATGCGGCGCTGCTGGACGCCTTCCAGGACGGCCTGTCGGAGGAACTGCAGGACGAGCTGGTTCGGGTGGAGGTCCCTCCGACTCGACGCCTCGGTGCAGTGTTCATTGACGCACGCCTCCAGCGGCGAAAGACCCGCCGCCCGCCCCAGGAGTCACCCTCCACGCCTGGACCTCCACAACCTGTGCCGGCAGTGCCCCGGTCACCCTGAGTTCGTGACAATGGCTGCGGAGCCCATGGAGTTGGGAGCGGCTGGAACCTGCTTGACGGCCCAGGAGCAGCACACGGCACAGCAGGGGGTTTGTGTCTGTATTGTGGGGAGCCCGGACATTTCATTGCTTCCTGTCCCGAAAACAACGTGGCTTCAAGCCCGCGTGCCTGAATCTCGGCAGGACCAAGCCAGAACGGGCGGGCCCGACCTGGGGAAACCCTAGGCCAAGGTACTACCGCTTTGACTGCGCTGCTGTGGACTCTGGGCCCCCCGGCATCTGATATTGGACTCTCAGGTGTTCTTGCCTAACCAGTCGAGGGGGATCCAGGCGATGCGCTGGTGGACTCAGGGGCCACGACAACTTCATGGACCAGGCCTTGTGGCACGCTTAAGGTGCCTTTGATCCAGTGGACCCTCCGCTATGGTGGAGACAATTGATGGGCGGAACTTACCGCAGGGCTCATTAAGTTCGCCACCCAGCCATTTGCGCCAACCATTGGGGAACACGAGGAAGCAATCCGCTTCTATGTCACCGCTGATCTTCATTTCCTTTTGGTCCTGGTATGGCCTGGCTGACTCACGATCCTCAGGTGGCATGGTCGCAGAACGCTGTTTTTTCCGGTCTGCAGTGCGTCGACCACATCCGCCACGCCTGTGCCGCCAGGATTCCGCCCGGTCGCCTTCCCCCTACCTCCTGAACTGCGGGATTTCGCAGATGTGTTCAGTGAGAAGGAGGCGGACCGCATCCCCTCAAGATCGCCCTACGACCCCGCGGACCTTCTGCCCACGCGCCGCTGTCTGGACGCCTTTTTATTCCATGTCCGAGCCCGAAGTTGGCCGCCTGCGGGACTTTCTGACAAGAACTTGGCCCGGGGTTCATCCGCCTTCGCCGCCCCTCTCGCAGCACCAGCCTTCGCCAAGAAGAAGACGGGGACTTGGCGCCTGTTATGTATCACCGACTCAATGCCATCACGGCGCGGAATCGCTACTCCCCGCCTCTCATTCGGAGCTGATGGAGCGCCTCGCGGGAGGCCACCATCTTCACGGCTCGACTCCGCGAGGGCCTGCCATGTTTGCGCGATACGGGAGGGGACGAGTGGAAGACGGCGCTTGGCACCCGACACGCCATTTCGAGTACACGGTGATGCCGCTCGGGTTGACCAACGCTCCCGCGTCTTCCAGCATTTTTGAATGACGGTTCGGGACATGTTGGACAAGTTCGTGGTGGTCTACCTGGACGACATCTTGATCTACT
>SOZL01001759.1:0-10881 GCA_009733165.1 Naja naja | reverse complement strand
CAGTTGCCCTAAAACCAACAATGGCCAAACAAAACAGAGCAATATTTATTTATTTATTTATTTTATTGGACTTATATGCCGCCCCATCTCCGAAGACTCGGGGAGGCTCACAATTAAAAACATACAATACAGTAATTATTTAAAAAAGAATTAAACAATTTAAGCCCAATAAAACCAAATTAAAACAGAGCTTAGATCTTAATTCGGCTGGAAAACAAACCGTAACATTCCTCTTTCGCACGTTAGAAAATATAAACAAGCCACAGTTGAGTTCATGGAATCCAGGCTTGCTCAAGAGGGAGCGGATAAGCCAAGGTTCTAACCTCCAGGTCTGCTGAATGCTACCCCTCCTGTCAGAATAAAGAGCTGGGGGTGAGGGGGGGGGTCAGCTGTGACCTCCCACGTCTTCAGAGGGGTTCCCCCCACCGATTTTTGCCACATCTCAATGGGGCATTTTATGTTAAAACATCGACTGCGCATCAATTCAACAAACGGTCCGTGTTTTGGCTGTTAAAGACAACTCAGTGGAACCTCCAGTTCCAGGAAGAGTCTACCTCTGGACCTCACTCCACTGACTGCTGATTATCTAGCATATGAAACCGAGAAAATAAACCGTGGGCCTTACCTCCGGGTCAGTTGGATGCACTGTTCTTGTCCCGTTTGGGAGATAGTAGGTTAACCCCGAGCCGGGCATCATCAGCTCCCTGCGAAGGAAACAAACAAACAAACCAACATTCAACGGTAATGCCGTAACGGCAAGCCTGCTATGTTGGGTCTTTGCTCAGCTGGGCCTCTCCCGAATCTGTTCCTCTTTCTGGCAGGCGGCGAAGAAATGTCATGTGCGAGAAAGGTGGTTTTAAAAAAAAAAATACTGCTTTTATCTCCTTCAAACTCCTAGTTCTTCCTCCAGGGTGTTTAAGACAAACTGCTCCTGCCTATGGAAGCTCTACTGACTGCTCAGGGCTGAAGTCTTCCCAGTGCATTAGTGCCTTAAGCTTCCTGTGGCTTTCTCTTTTCTTTAGATTCTGTGCTTTTTAAAAAAAAACAACAACAACCCAAATCTGAATTTATATTTGCACACAGAACCCCAGAATCAGAGGTACCCTTGAGGTCATCCAGCCTGACCCCCTCCCCCTCCAAACTCAGAGCACGTCTCCCCATTCAAGCACCTCCAATAACTTCGATTCGGCTCATGGGATTTCAACCATTTTTTGGAGGGGTGGGTGGGTGGGATGGGCTGACCTTCTCTAGGACTTTGGGGACCCCTCCAACCGGGAGCCCCCCAAGACTCTGCCGACACCACTGCACCCCCGCCCCTCCCTGCCGACTCACCGATTCTGTGCCAAATCCAGAAGGAGACCCTCCCCTTCCACCTCCATAGCAAGCTGCAGGTGAGCAGGGAATCTGTGGGGACCCTTTATATGAAAACAAGAAGAGAATTGGGGTGAAAAAAATAAGGATGGGAGACCAATTTTGGAGCAGGGCGCTTGGGAGGCCATGCATGCTACCCCTTGCCCCTTTACTCCCACCCTCCCCGCCCGGGTTGGGAGAAGCCTCCCTTTGGGGTGGGGTCTCCACCCGCCGGCATCTGCAGAAGGTGTCTGCCACATATCCCTTCCCTGCCCCACGCAGGGTTTTCCTGCCCTATAGTAATAGGCGGAAATGTTCCCGGAGGCTCCCGGCATCCGTGGCACGAGGGGGGGGGGCGCACATCGTGGGGTGGGGTGGGGTGGGCGGGCCGGGGTGAGCCAGAGGAGATGAGCTCATCCAACCGGCCCAACTGGCAGCTGGCGAAACAGGCTGGTTGTGTGATTTAACAACCTTGCCAAAGCTAGCGACATTGCTTGGGGCGCCTTACCGGCGGCAACTCGAGGGGTACGGTTCTCGGGGTGACCGGCCACGAACACAGGCCAAGTTGAGGGCTCTGGGGTTGCGGTGAGCCGGAAGCATCTGCAAAGATGGAAAAATGTTGGTTTTCATGGGGGTGGATGTGGGAGAGGGGGTCTTCTTTGAAGGGGGAGGAGGGGGGGGCATCTTCTCCTGTGCTCCAGAAGTTGCATTTCCACATTGGTGGGGCGGCGGGAATCTCTCAGTGGGGTGGGGGGAGGGGGTCAGGGATATAACTCTGCGGGCCCCCCCAAAGAAATACATGCTTGCTGAAGAACCCTTGCTGCACTCATTCTGATTTTCACGAGATCGAGGTCAGGGGTTCTCAGAGGGGGGGGGACTTCAACTCCCAGAATCCCCCAGGTGCATTGCTTTAAGACAGGTGGACTTCCACTCCCACAATCCCCCCAGCCAGCTTTGTTTAAGACAGGTGGACTTCAATTCCCAGAATCCCCTCAACCAGCTTGGTTTAAGATGGACTTCAACTCCCAGAATCCCCCAGGTGCATTGCTTTAAGACAGGTGGACTTCCACTCCCAGAATCCCCTCAGCCAGCTTGGTTTAAGACAGGTGGACTTCAACTCCCAGAATCCCCCAGGTGCATTGTTTTAAGACAGGTGGACTTCAACTCCCAGAATCCCCTCAGCCAGCTTGGTTTAAGATGGACTTCAACTCCCAGAATCCCCCAGCCAGCATGTTTTTCATCAAATATCACTGTTGGAGGCATATTATATTTGATGCATCTCACTTGGGGAGCCAGTCTATTTCCAGCACCCACTTATTTGCTCTGGAAGCCACAAAAACTTTGTCTGGAGGGTGCTAGTCCTCATGAAAATCCTATTTCCCCCCATATATCTATAGTTTTCACCCATCTTAAAGTTGCTAAGATTGAAAAACAGTGATTTAGGTGCTGGGATTAAACTCCTGAGATTTTCACCAAATTTTAAGGACTAGGAACACGAGGAGGCCCTTGGCCCAGAGCAGATTCTTTTAAATCAGCAAAAGGAGCCGTTTCTTTGGACGATGGGAATTGTAGTCCGACACGGATGGATGGCACCAGAGGTTGGGGAATTGATTGTTTCTATTGTCTATCTCAATTTTTCCCCTGCCTGGTGGGCCCCAAACAGACTGCATCATCCCCCCTCCCTTTGGTTCCATGCTGCACAGCCAACTGGTGGGGCTGATGGGAGATGTAGTCCTTGTTGAAGAAAGCCTGAGCTAGGGGCACGGGGCTGTGCTGGCCGCTGGCTAAACCCGGGGAGAAAACAGCACTGACTGGGCCCTTTGGAGCTTCGGACTTGGTGGGAAAGCTCTGCCCACGACCCCGATGCCCCCAGACCCAATTCCCAGCCTCCGAGCCAGCTGTCGGGGGGTTTCTTTAAATCAGTCCCCGACGCCCCCAGACCCAATTCCCAGCCTCCGAGCGAGCTGTGGGAGGGGAACCTTCCCCACGAAGCCCCCAGACCCTATTCCGTGCCTCCAAGCAAGCTGCGGGGGACTTTGCCCACGACGCCCCCAGACCCTATCCCGTGCTTCCGAGCCAGCTGTCACGGGGGGGGGAGGTTTCTTTGCATCACACCCCGACGACCCCAGACCCTATCCCGTGCCTCCGAGCGAGCTGTGGAGAGCGGGAAACTTTCCCCCCGACGCCCCCAGACCCAATTCCCAGCCTCCGACCGAGCTTAGCCTCTTCCAGGCACCCCCGAACCGCAACGCACCTTACCCGGGGGGGGGTGTTACGGCAGGCTGCTCCGCTCCTCCGCCCCCTCCCCAGTCCGGTGCCCAGCTATCCCCCTCCCCTCGGGGGTGGGGGTGGTCTCCCCTCGCCCGGCCACCTCACCTGCCACGCATCCCCAGGACGCCAGGAGCAGCAGCAGCAACCGCGGCCCCGCTTCTGGTCTCCGGAGCGCCATCCTCACGCGCCGGGGTTCTCTCTCTCACTCGCTCTCCGGCCTGGCTCAAGGGTCGTGCTCCGTGCCCGGGCTGCGGCTCAGTAGTCGGTGTCCGCCGCCGCCGCCGCCGCAACAAGAGGCGGCTCTTGAGCCTTCGCAACCCGCCGCCTCTTCCTCCTCCTCCTCCTCCTCCTCTGGCTGCTGCCTCCGCCTCGCATTGCAACGCCGCTGCAGCTGCAGCAGGGCCCGCCCGAGAACGGGAACTTCCTGCCGGCCGCCCTTCTCCGGCCTCCGCCCGGCGCTGGCTCGACTCCCCAAGCAGCCACCCCCCACCCTTCCCCACACCCCCGAGGGCCAAAGTCCCGCGGGGCGCGCCCGGACGAAGAGCCAGGAGCTGCGCTGCCCTTCCAACGCTCGGGCGCGCTTGCTTGCAGCCGCTGGAAGCGGTGTGTGTGTGTGTGTGTGTGTGTGTGTGTGTGTGTGTAGGGGAGGGAGGGAGGGAGGGGAAGGGGGCTTCTTGCCCTGCCCCGCGGGCGGGCGGGGGTCGACCTGGCGTGGGGAGGAGGGTAACCGGGACGAGAAGAGAGGAAGGGGAGGGAAAAGTTGGCGCTGGTCCTGCGCTGCGCCCTTGGGAGCGCTTGGCTGGTTGGGGAAAGAGACCCCCGTGGAAAGGCTGGGTTGGGGGGATTGGAGAGGGGGAGAGTCCTGGCAAAAGTCGGAGGGATTGTCAAGGGTCGGGGGGTTTCTCCCTGGATGTTTGAAAAGCAGACTCTACCTTCCTTCCTCCCTCCCTCCCTTCTTTTTCCTTCCTTCCTTCCTCCCTCCTCCTCTCTTCCTTTCTTCTTTCCCTCCCTCCTTTTCTCTATTTTCTCCCTCTGTCTTCTCTATTCCTTCCTTCTTTCTTCTTTTCCTTCCTTCCTTCCTTTTCTTTCTTTCCTTCCTTCCCTTCTCTATTCCCTCCCTCTCACTTCTCTATTCCTTTCTTCCTTCCCTCCCTCGTCTACTCTTCCCTCCCCCTCTTCTCTATTCCTTCCTTCACTGCAACTATAAATAATCCTCGACTTATAAAAGCAACTGCTGTCCAATTCAGACCTTTAAACCAGGGGTCCCCAAACTTGGCCACTTTAAGACTTGTGGACTTCAACTCCCAGAATCCCAAACTTGGCCACTTTAAGACTTGTGGACTTCAACTCCCAGAATCCCAAACTTGGCCACTTTAAGACTTGTGAACTTCAACTCCCAGAATCCCAAACTTGGCCACTTTAAGACGTGTGGACTTCAACTCCCAGAATCCCAAACTTGGCCACTTTAAGACGTGTGGACTTCAACTCCCAGAATCCCAAACTTGGCCACTTTAAGACTTGTGGACTTCAACTCCCAGAATCCCAAACTTGGCCACTTTAAGACTTGTGGACTTCAACTCCCAGAATCCCAAACTTGGCAACTTTAAGACGTGTGGACTTCAACTCCCAGAATCCCAAACTTGGCCACTTTAAGACTTGTGGACTTCAACTCCCAGAATCCCAAACTTGGCCACTTTAAGACTTGTGGACTTCAACTCCCAGAATCCCAAACTTGGCCACTTTAAGACTTGTGGACTTCAACTCCCAGGAGAATTCTGGGAGTTGAAGTCCACAAGTCTTAAACTGAGATAGAACCTCCCATAAACAAAACCTTTCTTTAAAAAAATCCTCCATTTAATACCCAAAGGCAGGAAAAATGCCACGATTTAATCGGCGTAGCCCCTTTCCCCGTTGCTGCTTTCGTCGCTGGAAACCACATCCTCTGTATTGCAGGCAAAACAGGTTTTGCCGAGGTCTTTCCAGCAAATTCGGCAGTAAACCGTCTCGCAGTCGGGATTCGAACACACCAATGAATTGTGGGATTCGGGCCGGTTGCAAAGAATGCATCGGCGAACCAGGAACCGTTTCAGGAATGGACACCAGCGTCCAATCTGGTTCAGCAGTGGCTTTTTCTAAAAAGGGAGACAAATTCGGGGTTGAAATCCCCCATCATTTCCGCCCCCCCAAAATAAAAAAAAATTAAATTGATATCGTAGGCCTCCTGGAAGCAAATTCTTTGCAAAATAAAATAGCTGTGATTTGTTTAAGCCAAAGGCCTTCAAACTTGGCAAGTTTTAAGACTTGTGGATGTCAACTCCCACAATTCCTGAGCTAACATGACTGGAGGAGGAGGAATTCTGGGAGTTGAAGTCCACAAGTCTTAAAGCTGTCAGGTTTGAAAACCCCTGGAATAGAGAGAAAGAGAGGTAGAATAGATAGATAGAGAGATAGAGAGAATAGATAGATGGAGGGAGAGAGAAAGATAGGATAGAATAGATAGATAGAAAGAATAGATACAGACAGACAAGATAGATAGATAGATAGATAGATAGATAGATAGATAGATAGATAGAAAGAATAGATCAAGGGTCTTCAAATTTGACAGCTTTAAAACTTGTGGACTTCCAACTCCCAGAATTCCTGAGCTAACATGACTGGAGGAGGAGGAATTCTGGGAGTTGAAGTCCACAAGTCTTAAAGTTGTCAAGTTTGAAGACCCCTGGAATAGATAGATAAAGAGAGGTAGTTTAGATAGAAAAAGAGACAGAAGAGATAGAGGGAGAGAGAGAGAAAGAATAGATAGAATAGATAAAGACAGGTAGAATAGATAGATAGAAAGAGAGAGAGATAGGATAGATAGATAGATAGATAGATAGATAGATAGATAGATAGATAGATAGATAGATAAAACAGGGCGGGGTGCGGGAGAGAGTTGCTCGACTTGAACAACCGCGATGGAGCTTGTTGCTAAGCGAGACAGGCCCCTCAAGGGAGTTTGGCCCCCGTTTTTAACCTCCTTTCTTCGCCGCAGTCGTTAAAGCGAATCGTTGCCATTGTTAAATTAAGAATGGGCTTGTGAAATGCAACCGGCTTTCCCCACTCCTCACACAAGGTCGCGAAAGAGGATGACTTGAACTCTGCCACCGTCCACTGCCTGGAAAGTGGCCCTAAGGACTGGAACCAGCCCAAGAAAAGGAGATTTGGAGACCTGGCAACGGGCGTCAAATCGACCGGATTTTGGGCACAAAGGACCAAAAAAATAGCGCTTGGGTGGGCACGGATACCAAGCCTGCTGTGGGGACCGAAGGAGGGAAACACCCATCCGTTCCTGCCCGAGGGTGGAGTGCCCCCCACCCCGAAGGAGAAAGGAAGGAGGGGGAAGAGAGGGGGGGAAAAAAAGCCCTGCTGCCAATTAATAGGGCGGGGTGGCGGGTTCAAGTGCGGCTCCGTGCTGGAAGCCGAGTGCCACGTGCCAAAAATATTTTGCAGAAGCAGAAATTCAGCCGGAAATAGCTGGGCGGAAGGTCAGCTGGCCTGACTTACAAGCATCAATCTGTTTAAGGCAGAGTGGAGAGAGAGAGCCCTCCTCGACTTACGACTGCAAGGGAGGCCCATATTTTCCTCTTTTAAAAAAAAAAAGCAAGTTTTTTTTAATTTCAATCTACTGTTGTGGTTCGCCGGCAGCAGGTGTGGATGGCTGAGGTCCTGGAGAGCGAGGACTCAGGTGAGGGGCCTGCGTGTGATGCAGGGATGGGGCCAGGACCATCAGTGCTGCCTTCAGAGATTGTGGAGGCTGGCAGCAGTGAGGAAGAGGCCCCTGAGGAGCCCGTGCCCAGCACGTGTACGTGCAGGGCTGCTTGAAGGAAACAGCAGCTGCAGCAGCGCAGGCAACACGAGAGGAAGGCTGCAAGGTGATGGCCCCTCCCTTAAGGGATAAAAGCCAGCCTGAGAAACCGGAGTTCTTTGCAGGAAGCAAGGAAGTTTTTGCACTCGAGCCTCGCGGATGTTCAGAATATCTTGGTTGGTGTTTGGAGACTCTTTGTGTTGGAAATATTTCTTGGCAACTTTATCTGGTGTTCTTGGCAGCCTTGCACCACCTTGGCAAGGCTTGTGCTTATCAGAGACAATTAGTTTGAAACAGCCTTTTAATTGAGAATTAAGGGGATTTGCAGGGAAGCATTAAAAGGCTTTGCTTTTATCTCTGTTTGGTGTGTGCTTACTCGGAGCAAGGTTTGAGTGAGAACATCTACACATTACACATCAGTACATAAACAGTGTGGCACCCACACGTCGTACATTTTAGTACAAGCAAAATGAATAAAACCAACCATATCTCTTGATACACATATTCACATTCCATTATAAACCTTCATTACTTAGTTTTTCAACATTTCAACGCTCTCGTCTAGTGCCGGCCACCACATCATTTAGACATACCTAATAATTTCATTATTCAATTTCTTCTCCTATTTTTTTAATTTTTTTTAAATAAAACCTGGCCTACCTCGCAGGGCTGGCATGCTGGGGTTTACTCACCACTCTCTGGCGCCTCCGAGCTCGAAGAATGATGCGTTTGCGCTGCACAATCACAAAAGCCATGCGCTGACGCAACATCTCGTTGTAGAGGTAGATAATTCGCTTCTTCTCGCGCTGCCAGAAAGGGAGAAAAAAAATAAGGATCAAACCACGTGCTGGCTGGGGGATTCTGGGAGTTCTAGTCCATCTGGGCTGACTGGGAGATTCTGGGAGTTCTAGTCCACCTAGGCTGACTGAGGGATTCTGGGAGTTCTAGTCCACCTAGGCTGACTGAGGGATTCTGGGAGTTCTAGTCCACCTAGGCTGACTGAGGGATTCTGGGAGTTCTAGTCCACCTGGGCTGACTGGGGGGTTCTGGTTCTAGACCACCTGGGCTGACTGGGGGATTCTGGCTGTTCTAGTTCACCCATGCCGACTGTGGGGATCTGGGAATTGTAGTTCACCCATGCTGATGGGAGATTTGACGAGTTGTAGTCTACCCATGCTAGCTAGGGGATTCTGGGAGTTATAGTCCACCCACACTGGGTGGGGGATTCTGGGAGTTGTAGTCCACCCATGGTGAATGGGGGATTCTGGGACCTCTTATAGCTCAAAGACACACAGCAGCCAGAAGACGCCAATGGATGCAATTTTGCAATCCTCAATTCTCACGACCAATTTTGCACCTAGCAAGCCACCCATAATGTCGGCCTGTCTGCTCCAGTCGTCCCCTTCCCCTTTTGTGGGGGTTTTGCACTGATCAAGAGGCAAGCACGGGAGGGATGGAGGGCGACACACGATCAACTCCCCCTCCCACCTTGGGGAAGTAGAAGGCTGCAATGACTCTCCGGAGACGGAAAACGTAGACTTGCAGGAAACATAGCATCACCAGGGCGCCTAGCGGGATGGCAGTCTTCACGTACTCGTCCTGGCCCATCCCTCGCGGTTCTGGCAAACACTCTGGGGGGAGTCACGACAAAGCACAAAGGGGGGTCTGGGGTCCCAGCTTCCTGCTTCTGGAAATGGGAAGGAGGGGTTTCCTTTTTGGAGGGAGGGGTCTTATGGCCCCTGGCTGGGCCGCAGATCCTTCAGTCGAGAAATACAAACAAGAACCAGCCAATCAATAGTCACCCAACATGGTTTGTTTCTCAATCTTGGCTGATTTAAGAGGGGTAGAGTTGTAGTTTACTATACTGGCTGAGGGATTCTGGGAGTTATAGTTTATTATAGTGGCTGAGGGATTCTGGGAGTTATAGTTTATCATAGTGGCTGAGGGATTCTGGGAGTTATAGTTTATCATAGTGGCTGAGGGATTCTGGGAGTTGTACTTTTCCCATACTGGCTGAGGGATTCTGGGAGTTATAGTTTACCATACTGGCTGAGGGATTCTAGGAGTTATAGTTTACCATACTGGCTGAGGGATTCTGGGAGTTATAGTTTACCATACTGGCTGTGGGATTCTGGGAGTTGGAGTCCGCCGATGCTAGCTGGGGGATTCTGGGAATTGAACTCCATCCGTCTTAAAACTGCCAAAGTTGAGAACCATTGTTATTAGAGCCTCCAGCAGCAGAGGAAGTCTAGCAGCAAAATGCAGGTGAAAAGGTCTGACTGGCTGAGCAGAAGCCCTCCCCACCCACCCATCCGGGGCCAGCTGCCCCCTCCTCTTACTCCCCTGCCCCCTTACGCAGGTTGTTGGTCTCCATCACCATTTCTGAGGACGTGTTCAGGGCCCCGATGGTGTTCCGGAGGAGGCGGGCCATCATGGTCTCCCCGCCAACCTGGACTTCCAAGTGGTGGCTGCCTGCGTGGAAGGCAGCGGAAGGTTTGGTTAAGCCAGCTGTGGTTAAGCCAGGGTTTCCCCACCTGGCTCAAAGGCATCCCTAGAGTTGAGTTGGACGGCGGGGGATGATTTGAACTCGGGTCTCCCAGTGCCTAGCCTGGCACTTTCCAACATGGGAGGTTTTCAAGAAGAGACTGGAGAGCCACTTGCCTGAAATGGGCTAGCAGGGGGTTGGACTAGAAGACCTCTAAGGTCCCTCCCAACTCTGTTATTCTTCTGTTCTTTCTTTCTTTCTTTTTCTTTCTTTCTTTCTTTCTCTTTCTTTTCTTTCTTCCTTTCATTCTTTCTTTCTTTCCTTTCTATCTTTTCTTTCTTTCTTCCTTCCTTCCTTCCCAGGGAGTTGGACTAGAAGGCTTGTAAGGTCCCTTCCAACTGTGTTAATCTGCTATTCCTTCCTTCCTTCCTTCCTTCCTTCCTTCCTTCCTTCCTTCCTTCCTTCCTTCTGGGGGCTTCCAACAACAAACTGGACAACCATTTGTGTCAAACATTCTAGGGTTTCCTGCCTGGCCACGGGGTTGGACTAAATGACCTCCAGCGGTCCCTCCCAACAGCTCTACCTTCCCCACGGATCTCAATGAATTGCATTCAATGAACCGCCCTGGGGAATCCCTCGGGTGTGGGTTCGATTTCCCCTCTGCCCAAGGACGGAGGGCTGGGCCATTGGAAAGGGGGGTGGGGGGAGAGAGAGAGGAACCGGCTGCCCTTCCGGACCAGGGTGCGGATTCATCCAAGGAGGGGGGTGGGTGGAGGTCAGAGGTCATCACTCACTGCGGAAGGAATACTGGATGAAGGAGTGGCTCCGGATGGTGCTGAAGATGGTGTAGAGGAGGGAATCCAGGGCACAGGCCATCAGCAGGAAGACGAGAGGCGGCAGGCAGCCCAGCAGCTCCAGCAACTGGGGAGGG
>SOZL01001758.1:0-19572 GCA_009733165.1 Naja naja | reverse complement strand
TTATTTGAGTTATTTACAGGAATCCATGAAGGTTCACCCATAAGGTTCTTAGCAACAGAATCACCCACACTGAACGTGCAAACTTTGCTAGTGGAATCAAGTGGTATGGGTGCTTAAGAGGGATGAAGGCGTCAAGGGGAGACTAAGTTTCCTACCCATCAACAACTCTGCTGGGGATGTTAGTTGATGGGTTAGGAGTGATGTGCTGAACACTAAGAAGTTTTTCAATTTTCAGTGATGTCCCCAGGACCAATTGCTGAAGCTTTTCCTTGGTAAATGTACCATTCAGTCTCGGGCCGCCATTGAAAAGGTGCCCAGGGCAGTCAGGGCATGTCTGATACCCTGTTGTGCTAAATAGGATTCAAAAGGTTGGATGTAAATTGAGGGCCATTGTCAGAGACAAGAACATCAGGTAACCTGGGTTGTTTGAGCTGTTTGATGACAGCATCAGTTGTGTGGATGCCATAGGGATGACCCTAGCCATTTAGAATATGCATCTACTATAATAAGGAAGGTGTGCCCTCTGGTAGGGCCAGCGAAATCAATGTGAATCCTAGACCATGGGCCCCTAGGACATTCCCATTCCTGTGGGGGCAGGTGGGGCAGGCCTGACTACCTGACAGTTGGGACAAGATGCAACCCAGTTTTCAACCATTTTGTCAATACCTGCCACCATACATAACTCTGCCAATCCCTTCATCCTTACAATACCAGGATGACCCTCATGTAACATTTCCAAAACCCCTTTGTAGTTGCAGGAATAACCACCCTGTTACCCCACAAAAATACATCCTCTTAATACAGATAATCAGTTTGCCTGGACTTAAAAGGTTGGGCAAGGTGAGGTAGATCTTGAAGAGGGCAACCTTCTTAATCCAGCCTATATTCTGATCACTATCTCCACGGCTGGTCTTCCAACAGGCAGCCCCCACTGCTGGGATGAGGAGCCACTAGATGGTTCCGCCCAGGCTTCTGATGGACCCTGAGAGGTTCCAGGCAGAACTGGGGTTTTTCTTCTTCTTCCCTTGCCCACAGCTCTGCCGAGGATCTGGCAGTGGCCTGGCAACGGGCTGCCAGAGGCTCTTGACAGGTTGTCCCCATGCCCCTACCTGCCGCCGTGGATCCCGGTTTGCCCCTTTGGTATACTGAGGAGCTCCGGGAGATGAAGCACCGCCGGGAGGGGGTTAGAGCAGGTGGAGGTCCACCTCTGCCTCAGTCCCACCCATCCCAGCTAAGAGCCTTATTGGGACTTACCTGGTAGCTATGAGAGAGGCAGAAGATCTTATCTCTCCACTCTCATAGCTGCCCCAGAGACAACGCCCGCCGCCCTGTTTCGGTTACTCTGCCTCCTTCATTTAGAGGGGGGCTGGACCCGCTGCGGGTAAGGCTGAGGCATTTGTTCAACATCTGTCGGATAAGATTGCTCGTGATTCGGACGGTTGTCCCTCTGATTTGCAGTGGTCTGGGAAGGGGTGCAGGAGTCTCTGGCTATTGTTATCTGGGACGAGTTCGATCCGGTTTCCGAGATGATGATGTGGACAGGCATATGAATGAGTTCCACCATGTTTATTGGACTGTCCTCCTGGCTGGCTTATGCTTCCGGCGCAGGGAGCGGCAGTCAGTTGGCTCCGGCAGTTAGGCACAGGTGCATATCAACGCTTCCTTAAGGGAGGGTGTCTTTCCGCTGAAGAGAGGCGGTGGTGAGACCTCCTGAAGAAGCCTGCCCTGGACCGACTGTGTTAGACAACTGTCCAGTCTCCAACCTCGCTTTTCTGCGAAGGTTGTTGAGAGTGTGGTGGCTCAGCAGGTTCCGCTTCCTGGATGAAGCGGACTACCTAGATCCAGATTACCGGGCTTCCACCCGGTATAGCACGGAGACGGCATTGGTCGCTGATGGATGATCTCTGAGGGCTCGGACAGGGGTTTTTCCTCTGTCCTGGTCCCATTAGACCTCTCAGCGGCTTTCGATACCATCGACCATGGTATCCTTTTTGCGCCGCCGTCAGGAGGTTGGGAGTGGGGGCACCGCTCGGTGGTTCTCTCTCCTACCTCTCGGGCGGTCGCATCGGTGTTGGCGGGGGTCAGGTCGCCCCTAGGGTGCTCTCTTGTGGGGTCCCTCAGGGTCGGTCCTTTCCCCTTTGTTTAACATCTACATGAAGCCGCTGGGTGAGATCATCCGTGGTTTTGGGGTGAAATTTCATCAGTACGCTGATGATACTCAGCTGTACATTTCCACCCCAGACCAGATCAGTGATGCTCCTCCTGATGACTCGGTGTTTGGATGCGTACGGAGCTGGATGAGCTGAACATGCTTCGACTCAACCCGCCAAGACTGAGTGGCTGTGCATACCGGCCCCGCCCAGTTTAGATTATCCATCTTTGGCCATAGGGGGAGGTGTTACCCCTGTGGATAGGGCGAATCTGGGGGTCCTCCTGGATGTACGGCTCGCCTGGACGGAGCAGGTGGGGGGTTGCCAGGGGGTTTTGCCCAGCTCGCTTTGTTCGACAACTGCCCTTTTCTGGACCGACGCCTCAAGACGTCGTCACCATGCCCTTGTTACCTCTAGGCTTGACTACTGCAACGCCTCTATTTGGGACTGCCCTGCATACCATCCGGAGATTGCAGCTGGTGCAGAATGCGGCGGCTGGGTGGTGATGGGAGTTACCCGTTCTCCCATACGACCTCTCCCGCGCTGCCTGCATTGGTTGCCGGGTTGCGCCCGGTGAGATTCGTTTTGGTGTTAACATATAAAGTCC
Organism: Naja naja; assembly: GCA_009733165.1. Lineage (NCBI taxonomy): Eukaryota > Metazoa > Chordata > Lepidosauria > Squamata > Elapidae > Naja > Naja naja. The sequence goes on along the minus strand of SOZL01001758.1, from coordinate 16,815 downwards.
TTCATGACATGGGTCCTCAATACTTAAGGGAGCCGCCTTCTTCCAATATCAAATGCCGGTCGCCTGTGCGAGCTCATAGGCAAGGACTCCTCCCGTCCTGGCGGCGTGTCGCTTCTGGCGGTCCCGACGACAGCCTTTTCTGTCATGCTCCTGACCTCTGGAACCAACTGCTCTGGGGCTCGGGCCTGGCCCCCGATCTCCCACCTTTCGCCGTGAGTTAAAGACCTGGTTGTTTGACCAACCCGGGCTGTGGCCCCTTTGGGTGTGGGGTGGTTTTTAGGGTTGTATAATGTTTGAACTTATAGTTAATTTAATTGTTTTTTAACTATTTATTGTTCTTGTTTTAGCTGTAAGCCGCCCCGAGTCTTCGGAGATGGGGTGGCATATAAGTTCAAATAATAATAATAATAATAATAATAATAATAATAGGAGCCAATAAAGTGTCTTTGGTAGTCTCTCTGGCAATTTCAGCAGCGTGTACTGGAAGCTTGGCAACAGTTTCTAGGAAAAAGGTGTGTGCCTCAGGTTCAAAGTCCTGCTTGTGACAAGGCAGTGGGCAACGACTCAAGGCATCAGCATGTCCAATGTCCTTGCCAGGTCTGTGAATCAGTTTGTATGAATAAGCAGCAAGAAATTCAGTCCACCTCAGCATTCTTGGTGACAGAATAGTAGGTGTAGGTTTGTCTCCTGCCACAATGCCTAACAAAGGTTTGTGATCTGTGACAATGGTAAATGTTCTCCCATATAAATACTCATGAAATTTCTTGATAGCTGCAACAATTGCCAATGCTTCCTTGTCCAATTGGCTGTAATTCCTCTCTGCTTTGGTCAAGGTGCGAGAGTAAATGCAATAGGGCTTCCTTCCACTGGGAAGCCTGTGGCTCAAACCCCCCCCCACTCCAAAGGGGATGCATCACAAGTCAGTACAACAGGTAAATTCTCAGAGAACTGTATGAGTACAGCATCAGACGTGATTAGTCTTTAATACTGTTAAATGCTGATTGTTCCTTCCTGCCCCAGACCCAAACAGACTTTTGTCAAGTAATCTGTGTAATGGTTCTGCAATGGTTGCCTTCTGAGGTAGGAACATGTGATAAAAGTTAATGAGTCCAAGAAAAGCTTGCAAATCTGTTTTGCATTTTGGTCTAGGGGCTTCTTTGATTGCTTGAACCTTGGCATCTGTAGGATGGATGCCATGCTTGTCAATCATATAGCCCAAGAACTCAACCTTGGAGCATTCTTTCCATAAGGCTTTGGAAAATGCCTGGTGCCACGCTTACTCCAAATTGTAACCTTTTACATTTGAAGGCACCTCTATGAGTCACAATGGTTTGGGCCTCTGAAGTGGCATCATCAACTGTTAGTTGTTGATATGCCTGGGCCAGATCCAATTTGGCAAAGACTGTACCCCTGCCAAGTGAATGTAATAAATGATGCACCACTGGAACTGGATATGTGCTCCGTTGAAGTGCATGGTTCAATGTCCCCTTATAGTCCCCACAGATTCTCACTGACCCATCAGTCTTGACTGGTGTGACTATGGGTGTCTCCCATCTGGAGTGGTCAGTGGGCTCTAAAACTCCTTGAGCTATTAGTTTATCTAATTGTGCATCAATTTTTCCTTTAAGGCAAATGGGACCCTTCTGGGCTTTAAGCGAATTGGGGCACCTTGGGATCTAGGTTGAAAGTGATAGGGTTCCCCATATACTTGCCCAATCCGTTGCTGAAGACCTCTGGAAACTCAGACTTCAGGGCCTCCTCCATTCAGTGTTGCTCACGTGATTGATGCCAGTCACCTCGATGCCTAGTGGATTGAACCACTCAAGTCCCAGCAAGCTTGGGCATCCTTGTCCACGATGGTCAGGGCAAACATTTGGTGTGGCCTTTGAACTTCATGATGAATTCTCTTGTTCCAACTACTGGAATCTTGTTCCCTTGGTAGTCTTTAAGAGTCAGTGCTTGCTTCTGGAAATGCTTCTTCTGAATGTTGGGAAGTAGCCTGTGAATAGTGTCCCATGACACCATAGATAAATAGGAGCCTGAGTCCACTTCCATTTGGCAAGGCCTTTCTTCAATTAGTACCTTCACATGTACTTTTCTGCTTCTTAAGGGTGAAGAGTGACCAATAGTGACTTTTGATGAGTTTCATTCTTCCCATTTGCTTCTGTGTTGCGCCCCATTTTCTCACTGAAGTTGTTGGGCTTGAAATCTTTGTCAGGAAACTCTTTCTGCTTGGTGGAGTTCTGGATGATTTGCAGACTCTTGCTAGGTGACCTCTTTTTTCACAACGGAGACAGATGGTATCAAAACTTGCATTCAGTGCGGGGTGGCCCCCACAACCTCTGCAATAAAAGTCTTGCCTCTTTCTTCCAAGGTCTTTCCTTTTCTTCTCCATTCTGAGTCTATAAATTCCTTCCTCCACCTCACTACAGTCTGAATCAGAATCTATTTGCTCACAATGGGTTGTTGTGGATTTTTCCACATCAGGATGGCTTGCGGCCTTGTTAATTTTCTTCATGGCTGCTGCTGAGGACTTGGTAGCTTCCGCTGAAGAAGCTTCTTCTATGGCCTCCTTAAACGTGATCTTAGGTTTCATTAATAATTTGCTCTGCAAAACCTTGTCTTTAGGCCTAGAACAAATCGACGCACATGGCCTCTTCTAAGTTGATAAATTCACATGCACCCCCAATGTCCCTTAAACTTGCCACGAAGTCATTAATGTTTTCACTTTCCCCTTGATCCCGACGGTAGAATTCGTGTCTCTTAATGAGGCACGATACTTGTGGCGCATAATGGGCTCTTAATAACTTTTCTAAATCGGGCCAGTCCATTACCTTCATGTCTGCAGCTCCTGCCAATGCCTTCGCCATCTTGAAAATGGCCGGACCGCAGTGGGTGAGAAAGACTGTCCTCTTCCGCTTGTTGGAAATGTCAGCGAGATCGTTTCCCTCCAAATGCATTTGGAAACGATCCGCTTATGAATCCCATTCTTCTGCCATCGGATCAAACGGGGCTGGGGAGGTGTTCAGCACAGCCATCTCTCTCGGCTTCTTCTCCATGTTGTCTTCTCTTCGGGAAGGATCCCACCTTCGTTGCCAGTGTTAGATTTGCATGAAGAGTCAGACGCGGAGTGCTTCAGTGAAGAGTTTATTAGTGACTACAGCTCATAACAGACCCGATTTGGCTGGTCTGCGGCTGCTACTTATAGCCAGCAGCCGCAGTTGCCAGCCAATCAGAGTGCAGGGTTTTCCCGCACTTTTTAAACCAATCATTTCTGACATTTTACAAGAACAGTTCAAACTTAACCAATGACATTCAAACCTGCATACATAACAAAAAGTCTAACTGAATGCTATGCCTAAAGCATGCAATCCTACTTTACCTTCACATTTTTAAATAGAAAGGGTAATGAGCTAAGAAGGAAGGGTAATGAGGTAGGAAAGAAGGAAGGAAGGAAGGAAGGAAGGAAGGAAGGAAGGAAGGAAGGAAGGAAGGAAGGAAGGAAGGAAGGAAGGAAGACAGACAGACAGATCACTAGCCTTTCTCTAGAAGTTTAAAGGTAGTCATCAACATTTTAAACATCCATGGAAGACAACTGACAATCAGTGCAAATATTTTGGTGTAAGCACCATGTGATCATGTTAGCAACCTAGGTGGTGCAGTTTGCTTGCTTGTAAATTTAAGTTTGTCCAACATAAAGCATGTTGCAGGATCAAAATGGAGGGTAATTAAAGTTTTTATTCTTGTTATCTTTAATAACACTATGCTATTCTTCCATTGAGCTTTTTAAAAGATTAATTTACATTATCCTTACACTCAGACTGAAAAGAAAAGAAATTATTTGTATTTTAAAAAAGATTTTTCACAAAATGATTTTCTCACAAAATACACCGATTCGAATGCTTTAGTTTTCATATTCTAAACAAAATTGCAATGCATCTTGCAATAAATATTGTTTATTTAAGACAGAGCACCCTATGAAAATTGAAATGGCAGAGAAATTTTAGACGCTATGGATTAATTAAATGTATATAAAATAAAATCATTTTATTTTAGTCATAGTTATCTAAAGAATTTGATTCAATTTGACAATTTGAACTGACTTTTCTTTTTTTTCCCTTAAAATAGCTAATTTTACTTGGAATCTCAACTGAATATTCTTTTAACTGAATCCTGAATCTTTGCATACCCCTAATAAATAAAAAACCTGATTATACATATCTGGTTGCTGTCATAATTCTGTACACCTTCTGAACTTAAGCTTGTGCCTGAATGCAGATAGTTGTTGGCTATCGTTTTGGAATACTCCTTATTTTATTTATCAATAAATGTCAAAACCTTTATTTTTCATGCTTAATCATTTGTAAGATCTGTATGTTGTATCTGAATATTAATTGTATTTGTTTTTCTGAGAGATAGTAGAATTGAAATTGTGAATACTGTAGACGATAGTATTTCTCTGCAGGCAACTAACCTTGCCTGCATTCTTAATTAATGAAGGTTCAAGAGAGGCATTCATTCTAGCTGAATATTGGTGACCTGTGAAAACTTACTTCATTTTTGGGGTAGTTAGGATGGATGTTATCAGTCAGTTATTCCACCTGGTGAGGTGATTATGCAAATAAATGTCTTTATGAATCCTACATGTGCCTTGAATAAGGTATGAGATTCCCACACTGAATACCAATATGAAGCTTTGCATTGTTATTAGCAGAGAGAATGTGTTATGGATCACCACCAAACTCTTAATTTTAATTGCAGAGAACTGTAAATTATAGCTTTCAAATTCATATAGCTATTGAAATACATGTTTTCATTGTTAGATCCAAGAAAATAATTGGTATTGATCCTGAAATGATCAGTTAAGAACAATGAAACAGTTCATTAATAAAGTTAGCTGGTTAGCATTCCCAATGCTCAGATATTTGCAAGATACTGTGTGTGTGTGTGTGTGTGTGTTTATATACACATGTATCTCTTAACTCTCTTCATTATGCCCACAACATAACTTTAACTATACATGGTTAAATTTGTATAATTAATACAAAATTGCATAACATTTGTGTAATACATCAATGTATACAAAGTCACTGAAAACCTTTTGCTACAACCACCCCTCCCCACCTCTTAAATGACACTATTTTGTTGAAGGTTGTGCTATAGACAATCCCTGCTATCCTATAGAATCAATTATAATAATGGTTCTATTTGTATGTTTTGGTATTCTGCAAACAGTCTGTTTCGTTAACTGATACCTATATCTTCCACTGTCAAGAAATAAGCAGGAATAATAACTTCCCATGTTGAAAGTTTGTGATTACTAAGTCAAATCTCAATGCTTAGGATGAATAGGTCCCATACCATATCTTTAGGTCTATTCTTTCATTCTCTAATTGACAAATTACTCCATAAAAAGTAGAATGTTTCCCTTTGGAAAATCAGTGAGTTAGCAAAACAAAGCTACATTACTGAGAGGTATTCCTAGCGAAGCAAAGAAGAAAAATATTGCAACATAAAGAAAGTCAAAGCTACAATACTTCATTTACACTAAAAAAAAACCCTTAGGTGAACAGTTCTTTTATTGTACAGTTGGGAATTGAAGGTATTGTTATATATGAAATATTTTGCTTTTGCTATTACCTCCGTATTAAACATTAAATATTGTTTTGTATAAGTATCATTACAGTTGTAACCTTTCCATTCATTTTTGCTGTTTTCAAATTGAGAACAAATTGAGAATTGATGATGCTGTTATACATCAAAGATCTTTGTAATAATTGTTCCCATATTAATCATGAATTATTGTTTTGCATTAGTACCATCTTAGGCAGGATACTTCCTTATCTTGACCTATTTTTACTTCCCAAAACTGTTTCCCTTCCATTTTACTACAACTGAAAGCTTACCACAGACAATACTGTATGTAGAAATATAATACTATACCAAAAAAACAACAACAATCCCACCCAATTCCACAAATGTAATTGTAGGCAACTGCCAGTAGAGGAACAAAGTGTCACATATTGTTACAAGTGAAAAAGTTGAAGACATGGATCAAAGAGGAATTTCAGAATGGCCTGAATATGGAGAAATGTTGTAAAAAAAATAAATAAATAGGATCAGGTTGTAAGGAGAAATGACATCATTTACTAAAGGTTCTAAGGAAAGACAGACATACCTAGAAAAAGTTTTTCACTAGTTTTTCACTAGTCTAAAATACTTATTGGTTCTTTTAATTAGTTCCTCTTCTACTCAGCCCCCCATTTTTTAATCTAAATATGTCTCAAGGAGATGATAGACCAAGATTGCCAAGGATAGTGAGAGACAAAGAACTCTCGCACATAACTTCCTAACAGTGAGAACATTGAACCAATGGCACAGCTTGACTTCAGAAGTTTAGGTGTTCCATCACTGGAGGTCTTTAAGAAGAGACTGGATAGCCACTTGTCTGGAATATAGTATCTCCTGTTTGAGCAAGGCGTTGGACTAGAACACCTCCATGTCCCTTCCAGCTCTATTCTGATTGATTGATAAAATCTCCTAAGAAAGCATTTCTCTAATTTGTGTTTATAATTTTCTTTCTTTTTTCCCTTACATCCTTTTAGATTAGGCTGATTAGTTTTGAAATCATGCGTCAATCTCAGATGGTTAAGCATAATTCCTTATTTAACAAGTCAAGAAGTGGAAGAGTTTAACTTAGTCTGATTCTTCATTTTTATGCTCACAGTCTACTCCAAAGAATCTAGCATGGCTACCTTGAGAAAATGAAATGGATAGCTTAGGAGAAAATACCTTATAAATATATTGCTGAACGCATTGGGTTGTGCTCCAAAAAAATTGTAAGCCATCCTGAGTCTCCGGAGAAGGGCGGGATATAAATATTAATTTAAAAAAATGTGACATACCAGGGAAGTAGTGCATTCCAGAACTGACTGATAAGAGCAGTTGATTAATGTAACTAATCTGTTGTAGATGTTGGAATACACTTCTGGAACAAAACAATTGGCTGACAAACCCAAAGGTAATGTAGAAAAAGGGGTTTATTTTTATTTATTTGTTTGTTTCTTTATTTAACAAATTTATATAGCTGTCCAACTCACAAAGGTGAATCTTATGATTCCTCCGTAGGATTCCTACAGGGTGAGGACACTGATAGTCCCACAGTGTATTTAGTATGAGTGTGGAAAATGTGCACAGAAGTCTCATCACAAAGCATGATAATTAAACATTGTTTAGCAATAAGTATGCATAGATGTACAAAGACATAGATTTAATCCAGTAACAAAGTCTGAAAAGGAACTTTGAGTTTCTGCATGACCACAGCAAGTGAAAATAAATATTATATTGATTGGTGCCCTGAAAGGATGTGGTGGCCAAATGATTAAGATGTTGATCTTGTTGACCAGAAGGTTGGCAAGTTAAGATCTAAGTATTGCGTGGCACAATGAGCTTCCATTACTTGCTCCTGCTCTTGCCAACCTAGCATTTCAAAAACATGTTAATACAAGTAGATAAATAGGTACCACTTGGTGGGAAGCTTGGTAACAGTGTTCTGTGTGCATTTGGTGTAAAGTTATGTCAGCCACATGACCATGGAAGCTTCTTCAGGCAACACTGGCTCTTTGGCTGTGAATTGGAGATGTGTGCCACCTCCTAGAATTGAACACACCTGGCAGGGGAAACCTTTACCTTTACTGTTTTGCTCTGATTTAGTCTGAAGCCATTTCACATGTTTTTCAGATAGAGAACAAACTTTATTACTTTTGTCTGATGAAAAGAGAGAGACTGTACACAGTCCATTTCCCCCAATTAACTAAAATGCCAAAAGGTCTCATTAGACTGGCCTGGAGTTCATCTAAATGCATTTTGTAAAGTTTATAATTTAGTCCACACACATTATATGAGATCTTGTATACTTTGACATCTGAAATCTCATTTTATAGTGTAGCTTCCCATGCCAGAGTCATGCAATGATCTGTCAGTGTTACTGTTTGCTCTCTCTGAATTTGTTAAATTAATTTTGCAATGTAACTATGGCTAGAGCATAAAGTAATAATTCATCCTCAAGGTGACAAGAGTCAAGGATAATCACAGTGTGTTCCTTGTCCAAGTAAAATTGTATAACACTCCTTGCCAACCTTTGGCATTAAGCAGCCACCTGGAACTTCTCTTTCATGTCTAGTTGAAGAGTATTAGATCCTCTGCCTGTTAAATCTGGATGGTGGGGGAAGTAAGCCCTTTAATGACAATCAAAGAATAAGTGAATGCCCTTGTGAATAACTTCCCTTTTCATATTCTTTTCAGAAAAAATCTTTAGAAAGGATTCAACTAAAATTTCTAAGAAGTATCTTCCAGATCTTCTGCTGTGATCCAAATGCAGTACTTTGACAGGAAGCAGGGATTGGTAAACTTGAAAATAATCTCTGGATAATTATATTTACCTACTGGTTGAAACTACTTCACTACATTAATAGACTGACCCATCTAATATTTAAAGGTTCCAGGCTTTCAAGCCATGTTGGCAATACACAGCCAAGATTGAAGTAAAGCTGCAGAACTGTTTCCATGTATCAATCTCCTGCTAGATATGCTTTATCTTTCATTTCTTTCTCAGCACAAGTAATAAATTAAAAAATAATAACAGCTAGCACATGGACCGGTCTAAATTTTATTCCTGGTTGGGGCATTGTGAAGAGTGTGGGAATTTGGATCAAAATGATTGACAGACCCTCTAGGATGCTCCTTGACAAATTTGATACCTCTTTCTATCTTCTCAATGTGATTTCATCTTTTCCACTTTTTTGGAAATCAATCCCAGAAGCTGATGGGCAGAGAGAAAGATTGTTCAACAATGGATCTCTTCCTATGGGGTTGAAATCCCTGCTTGAATTTCAGAGGAAAATTCATGTTTTCGCCTAGTCCTGCCGATTATTTGATTGCAGTCTGTAGAAATGTCACATTGTTTTCTAACAACTGCAGTTTAATCAGTGCTTGACAAAGATTTCAAAATCACTCATATTTGGGTGCAAGATGTTAACTGAAGTAGCTAGCTTTGCTAACATGCACAAATATATTGTAAGAATGACACGGTCAGAAGAAACATACCAGACTCATAACTTGATACCAGTTCTTTGGGTACATCTAAAACAAAGTTGCAAAATACTGCATCAGTCTTTAAAGGATAGAAACTATGTACTTCCTTTTTGATATAAACCTCCTGCTAAATCTTTGTCAAGCATCTTCTGCAAAGATGGCTCTCATATGGAATGTAAGAATGACTAAATAGTGGCTCATTCTTTATTCTGCACCAAGCTACATTTCAAATTAAATGTGAATGACTATGTCTAATTAAATATTTTGTTGAATGATGACCCAGAAGAATCAATTGGTACAAACAAAACAGCAACAACCAAGCAACCCTTGAATAGCAAGGTCGGTAGGATTTATTTATTTATTTATTTTATTAGACTTGTATGCTGCCCTTTCTCCCTAGGGACTCAGGGCGGCTCACAATATAAAAATTACACAATATAAATAAGTTAATTAAAACACGATTAAACCCCAAGCCCAATAAGATCTAAAACAAATAAAATTTAAATAAAATAATAAAATTTCACACATTAAAATATATAGGCAACGTAGTGAGCTAGTTATCTTATTGTTCTGGAAGTGATTTGGCACACTACAGAATAGTAGCAAGTGATATAGTGTAGTGCTGTTCAGCCTGCACTGTTGTGGTAGGACTTTTCGGCCGAAAGGTCAGCATTTTTCCAGTAATGGTATCACAAAATAATGGAATGGAGCTCTGTTGTGAAGGTAGAACATTAATGAATTAATCAATCTAAGTAGTGGGCAAAATCCAGTCAAGCCTAGGAAACTCAATTTATAAAGAACCAATCAGGAAGATGTAGTTTTCCCTATCACTCATTTAAGCTATCAAAGGAGGAGGGGCAGTTCCATGTTGCCTTTATTATTTTATGTTCCATTACAGAAATACGGAATATCTCTCCCAGCTAGGTTGTCCTAGCAGACGTTCATTTGTCCCCTTGCTAGAGTGAGAATTGGTGAACCAGATGAAATTACTACTCTAGGGAAACAGAGAGTTAGATGTGATTGGAATTCTTTGTTAATTTGCATTATGGATTGATCTGAGCTGTCCCTTGTGTGTCTTTCCTATTATTTTCTTCTACCTCTGTATATGTGTTTGTGTTGTGCGTGTGTGTGTTCCATCTAATACACAAATGGAATCCTGATTTCTTTTCCTTTCCCCATTGTCCTTTTAATGCTAAGCTAGTTCCTTAACTAATATATCCTAATATATTTTTTCATTATACTGCTCCATTCACACTGCCAGGGAAATAGCTTAGTGTGCAATGCTAATGTGTTTTTACGAAAGATTTTTTCACTGCGCAATCCACAATAAAGCATAGGAAGAAAATCTACCCCAGAAATGAAAATGATGGTAGCAGCAGTTAAAGATCCTAGGGCCTCTTCCATCACTGGGGCCATTTTGGTCTTTACTTTCCAAATCCACTCTAGTCCCTCCTTCAGTGCTTGGTATTTCTCCAGCTTCTACAGTCTCTCACTCTTTCTTCCTGATGTCAGCTATCACTTGGCACTGCTACATTTATCATAACTTTTGTTTTCTGGGCACTTTCTACTACCACTCTATCTTAATGACTGTCTAAATCTGAAACTCCCACAGGATTTTATCTCCATGACTTTCTGTCAAATTTTTCATCTGGACTTGGGATAGTCTATTCCATTTTTCATCTGGACTTGGGACAGTGTGTCAAACTCTTGGCCCAGGGGCCAGATACATCATGCACTGGCCATGCCCATGCCTAATTTAGCGAAGGGGGGAAAAGTCCTGATACATCATGTGACACTGCTGTGATGATGTGAGTTTGACACCCATGGCTAGTCCATATGCTATGCCCACTATGCTGGCTATTTGATTGTGTCATTCAGTGTATGCTGTTCCAGCCTGCATCTGACAACATGCCGCTTGTTGGACTGTCTCTGAGGCTTCTCTGCCTAGCCTACATCTTGGGTCCTGCTTTTATGGGTCTTGTGGTTAGTGCCTGTTCCTTTGCTGCTATGATTAGTTTCTCAAGGATATACAACATATTTTGTTTTAAACTTGATCAAATAAACCAGTGTTATATTCCCCCCTTTTACTTCTAACAGTCTAAATCAGGGGTGTCAAACTGGTGGCCCACATCATGCATAGGCCACGTCCACCCCAGTTCTGTGAAGGAAAAACATCATGAAATGTCATGTGATGGCAACATGATGCTGAGAGTTTGACACTCGCGGTCTAAATCTTTAGTTCATTCAAATATTGTTGTAGGATTTGATTTTTATTCATTTATTTTTTGGTCCATCACAGAGTTTTTCAAGCTTTAACAAGCCTTTTTTATAAATCCAGGGCAAAAAAAAATATATCCAGGTCACACTCTTGGTTAGTCATTTGTATTTCCCTTTTAAATTTTAAAATCTCAGCCAGATTCTTTTGGATCCAATGAAACACCTGTTTCTAACTCATTTTCTTGGCCGATCAGTTGTAAAAATTCACTTTTGATACCAACTATCTTGTCAGATAAAATTTGTTCTAGATCTTTCATTTCTTCAATAACATTTTTTTGGTGGGTGGAGGTAAAGTCTATCCATAGAAATTGTCATTAGTGACATTGTTGATATCGTGGCTACCATTTTCTCATTTCATTCTTCAAATATCTCTTTCACTATTTTTATAACACTTTGCAATATTTTAAAAGGTAGTACAGCTTTAGTTCCCTCTAGTGTCCAGTTTTTTAAATCATGAAATTGTTTTGTTTTGAATGTGAAAACCACAATAAAATCTATTTTCCATTAGAAGCTGTTTCTCCATTTATAAGATTAGAATCTTATTTAACTTTTTACTGTTTATTTTAGATTCCTTAACATGTTAATCTTATAATTAAAATGTTCTTTCATTCAGTATTAAATGCAGACTCACCCAACTTTTTCAAATTTGTCAGTCCACTGCATAATAACTTAGAAATAGTTAATGTATAATTTCTGAAAGTGATTAGGAAGTGAGGTTCACAAACTTTAAAAAGTCTCTGCCATGGTTTTAGCAAGATGGCTAATCTAGTGGACTCCTAGCAATTTCCCTGTGGAAAAGTTCTGTCCCACAATTTTCTCATGAGCAGCATCTGTCCAAAATAGATATGGGCAATCTTCCATCCTCTCCTTATCCGGAGATGTTCCAATGAACCTTTCTACTTACCAGTTCCTTACTCTTTCCTGCAGTTGTTGGCTTTGTAAAAGAAGTTAGTCTTCAGTTCACCATACCTCACACAGAAATTTCTCACAACACAATGATTTTTTACGTAACCAGAAAAGAAAAATTCAGGCAACGGAAGTGGTAGGGAACAATTTTGTTTTTTAAAAGAAACTTCAAATTTTCATTGTAATATCACTTAACATTCACCTCCATGAATATTTCTCTTACTGCATTATGTGTGTGTGTGCAGTGTGAAAGAGAGTGAGAGAGATGAAGAATTACAATGCTTGCTATTAGACCACTTGCAGTAGAAGGGGCTTGCATGCAACTCACAGCATTGGTCCATTAAAAATAATAGTTACCTTTTATACTTTCATGTCATTATTACAAATTTAATCAGTTTTCATTAGGCTATCACTTCCTTTCTATTCAGTCTTATGTGCAAGTGTATTTGTAAAATCTTCTACTGTCTAAGACTTTTTTTGCTTTTCATTTCAGCAGGCAATGAAGAGAAGTACTTGAACTTCTTCCTACAATTTTACTTGAGAGAATTTGTCACAGCTCTTTCTGACATTCTTTAGTCATTGCTAATTGGAGTCATTAGCTGAGCTGTTGATTTAACAAATGTAATACTCCATTCTTAAATTTAAAAGTCTGAAGTATAATTGAGTTGAGAAAGGCCATGTGGACACTGAATACAACATCTGCTCAGGATAGGAATCATGTTGATAGTCCAGCCTGTATTTGAACACATCCTTTACAAAGTCTCTCTTCTAGTTTATCTCTTCTTGGATGTGATACTCTCTCTCTTGTATCTCAGGGACTTGAAAAATACTTTGGAAATAGCATTTTTGTAAGACTAATTTTCTAGCTCTTAACCTATTTCCTGCTGCCTCTACCTTGGTAAGACAGAAAACTTGAGCAAGCGGTTGAAAAATAAATAAATGAAGTAAAAATAATTACATCTTTGGCTCTCCACATTAGCATGAAACATTTGGAACTCTGCAAAAGCTTGAAGCTTTCAGCCCTTCTGTAAGTGGCAATTATCTTCTAACTATTTTACATGATTTCAGAGGGATCTTTGTATTTAATCATAACTGTTGTTGTGTTAGTAGGAATTACTTGTAGAAAAGCATCAGACTCGCATTCTTAATATTTAGCATTATTCACATAAAACACAGGCTAACTTCTACTCAAGAGATGAGAATTCGTTTACTTTCCTCTGCAAATAACAAGCTAAAGAATTTGTTTTGCAAAAATAAAGTAATCTATTCTTGTACTGAATATGTCAAATGAGTAGGAAATAAGAATATTTAGGAATCGTAGGAGGCAGTTCTTCTATTTGTTCCAAAGCAGGTTGCAGTATCTTTTGGATACAACAATTATTCTGGATATTTACAATGATGATATTGCTGTCTTAGAGGACAATATATTAATGAGCTAGAGGAAAGAAATAAATAATATGCTATTTTTTCTGTTTGAATTTGCACACACTAGTTTTGGTGGAGTAGAGATATTTCTGAAATATACAAATATGCCAACATTTACTGTGATACATCCCCAAACACACTTCTGAATTTCTTCAGTCAGAGATTCTTAAACCGATTGACACAATTACCCCTTTTCCCAATCTTGAATGATGACATTAACACCTTGTCTGAAATATCCCAGACTCTTGTTTTACACAAGTGTCTCAGCAACAACAGGACAGCGGCAATGCCAAACTAGATCTTTCCTTCACAAGTAATTACAGCTGCTTTGTTACCCTTAGGATAGGCCCAAATTACCTCAGTTTAAGAACCACTGGGATAAAGGGAATAGTAAATTTGTGCTCTTTTTTTTTCCAAAAGGAGAAAGTAATTGATTTAAATTCTCAGTGGTGTGCTGTGAATATTTGGGGGTTTGTTTATTTATTTATTTTGTTTCATTGTTTGTCTGGTACCCCCAAATTTGCATGTTCATGGATGTCCTATGTTCTTACAAAGTAAGTGTATTGGACTTTCGAGACCCACAATCTAATTTAATTTAGAAAGAAATTGCAACATTGATGATCTGTTTCAACATTCACACTAGTTCAGCGATCCAGTATAATTCCTATCTCAGAAAAGGTAATAGTATTTTCAATTTTTTTAAATTACATTTATATGCCGCCCTTCTCCGAAGACTCAGGGCGGCTTACAATTTTTGGGATACAACCCAATGCGCTCAGCAATAGCCTTCATTCCATTGTATATGCCTGCTTATTACTAAGCAGCATTTTTACAAAGTCAGCTTATTGTCCTCAACAATCTTGGATCCCCAATTTACCTACCCCGAGAGGATGGAAGGCTGAGTCAACCTTGAGCCTGGTGGTATTCGAGCCTGCACTAATTTCAGGCAGCTGGAACTTAAGTGCTAGGCATTTAACAGCCTGCACCACCAAGGCTTTTAAATAGATGTACTCTATCTCTTTCTGATATATATTTGCATTTTCACAGAAATTGTTATACTGTAATGGGTTCTTATACTTCTTATGATTGACCGTATCTGAAAAATGCCACCAAGTGGGTTGAGTTGAGTGAGTTTTCTAATTTAGAAAGTGTAGAAAAGCATGAATAAAGGTCTGGACATGACAACAGACTTATTCCGAAGAGTTGAAAATACATTTTGATGAAAGTAAACAAATAAGTAAAATAAAATATGTAGAAAGATACAAAAGCATAATGAACGTCAAGGACTAGATCTAAAACTCTAGAAATAACCTGAGGGTAGTTTGATGAAGTCATGGGAGTATAAAATTTGAGGGCAGAATACAAGCCTTCCTATTTATCACTGAAAAATAAAAACAAATTTACCCCCTCCTTTCCATGGTTACTAAGTGTATACATATGTTAGATTGTGGAATGACAAATTAATACTGGATTTTTTCCCTGAAGGCTAGACTTAATGCCAGAATAGCTTTCCAGTGTCCATCCTACCTGGAATCCAAGAAAATGTTTTTTTAATTACCCACACTTCTTTAGAATTACAAATTTAGCTAAAATGTCAGACTGCATATACAATAAAGAACCATATACTATAGGTAAAATCACAAAGTAACCCCACATTAAAAATCATATACCTAGCATCATTTCAAAATATGAAAAAAAATGCTCCATAAAACCATTTTAAAAAGTTCCCTCCCCTTTTGGGATGGCAGTCATTTATACCTAATATTGATACAAACTTATTTCATTTCAGTGATTCATTAATTCTTTCATATATCATTTTTATTCCATCTCCAAAAGAATCAGCTGAGTGTGCAGAATACTTCAATGTGGAAAAAGGTTTTCGTTAGATTAGCTCAACTGTAAAATGTGAACAGGGTGCAAGTGAGTAATATAGAGATTATAAAGTGTGGGAATACATTTTCAAATTTCTTGCAGTATTCTCCCAATACAATCGATCTGTTTTGAATTGCTGGAAGTAAAAGAACCAAATCCCATCTCATTGCCTGAAATAATGCAGAAGTACACTTCCCAATAAATTAATGATTAGTACTGAAATAATGTATGAGTAGTAGGATACAAGGAAAGACAAGGAAAAAAAAATATGCTGGTTTATGCAAACTCTACCTGCTTAATCTTGAAGCTACAAAATATCTTCACAACATCATTTATTCTGCTTGCTTCTACTGATCACATCAATAAAAAGTAAATTTGCACATTAAGGATGTACAACACTTTGATATCAAATCATGTAAGTGGTTATTAATAGGAGTGTGCATATTGTGTTTTGTTATACTGTACACATAAAACTCCATATTATGCACATTTCTTTAAATTAGCACATACACCTGCTGGTTCTGCCACTAGAAAACAGATATATATATATTGATGTCTCTATGTACAGTGTATCATATTATAGCTGATGACCTATTCCCTAAACCAGGGTTGTCAAACTCCTGACTCTCATGATATGATCATCCCTAGAAAGTTTAGTATTCATGTATTTATTAAGAGTGCTTGGAGTATGCATCACCATCAAATTGATTATTTTAAGTATCCACTTAACAGCTTAGGAGATAGGATGCATCCTTGCTGAACATTACAACAGAATGCATGGGTCAAAGCACAATTCTACCAGTGATAGTTTTTAAAACTCTCTGATGAAATAGATGAGGAATAAAGTCGCACTACCCCAATTTCTACGTTAGCAAACTGAACCACAACTAGAAGAATATCCAAATGCTGTCAAAAGCTACCAGAAGAATCAAAAAGATCTTTTCTTTTAGACACGAAAAACTTTTAGAGGTTCATCAAGATGGCTTACACCCCAAATTCAGATAGGATAGGATTTAAATTGGAATATCTTGTTTTCTTAAGAATACCATAAATTGACCAGGCACCTGACCCCCCAAAAAGTGTGTATCTCTAATGATGATAGGATTCTTGTTTTTCCTGCAACCACCTAAAATATTTACCCATCTAAAATACAAATTATGCAAACAATTGTAGAGAATTGTGACATCATTTGCCCAAGACTTTCACTGTAAATTGCAGCTACAAATTGTGATTACACCTTAA
>SOZL01001757.1:0-16518 GCA_009733165.1 Naja naja | reverse complement strand
TATTTAGTTAGCAGAGTGATGGCGTTCAGGAAAAAACTGTTCTGGTTCTGATATGCAGTGCTCTATAGCATCATTTTGAGGGAAGGAGTTGAAACAGTTTATGTCCGGGATGTGAGGGATCTGTAAATATTTTCACAGCCCTCTTTTGACTCGTGCAGTATACAAGTCCTCTTGAAGGCGGGTTGGTAGTAATTGTTTTTTCTGTAGTCCTAATTATCTTCTGAAGTCTGTTTCTGTCCTGTTGGGTTGCAGAACCAAACCAGACAGTTATAGAGGTGCAGATGATAGACTCAATAATTCCTCTGTAGAACTGTATCACCAGCTTCTTGGGCAGTTTGAGCTTTCTGAGTTGGCTCAGAAAGAACATTCTTTGTTGTGCTGTTTTGATGACATTTTTGATGTTAGGTGTCCATTTTAGGTCATGTGTTATAATAGAACCTAGAAATTTGAAGGACTCTACTGTTGATACTGTGTTGTCTAGTATTGTAAGAGGTGGTCGTATGGGAGGGTTTCTTGTAAAGTTTACCACTATTTCTATGGTTTTGAGTGTGTTCAGTTCCAGATTGTTCGGTTACACGAGGCAAGTTGTCTGTATGCAGATTTATCATTGGCTTGGGTCCAGGGTACTTGCGGGAATGCCTCCTGCCAGCATCATCATATGCTGATCGCCCTGTTAAGCTCCCACAGGAGGGGCCTCCTGCCTGCCGCCCGGTCAGACACTGTTGGCTGGCAGTTCCAGGGCTAGGGCCTTCTCTGTAGGAGCCCCACCCTTTGGAACCAGCTCCCGTGGATCTCCATCTGGCTGATCTCGCTCCTTCCCGGGACCTGAAGACTTGGTTTGTTTCAACAGGCCGGCCTGGATCCGGTGGGGTTTTACTATTTATTTTTTAATGTTTTAATGTTTATTGTATTTATTTCGACTTGCTATGTTTAATTGTTTTATGTAAATTTTGTGCTGTTTAATGTTAGCGCCCTGAGTCCTTAGGGAGAAAGAGGCTGACGTATTATTATTATTGTTGTTGTTTTGTTGTTGTTGTTGTCTCGAATGAGACCAATCACTGTTGTGTCATCTGCAAACTTCAGTATTTTAACAGATAGATTGTTTAAGATGCAGTCATTGGTACATAGGGGAAGAGAAGTGGAAAGCACACAGCCTTGAGGGCCTGTGCTAATTGTACAGTATCAGATGTGATTCTGCCTAGCTTCACCTGCTGCTTTCTGTCTGTTAGGAAGCTTATGATCCACTTGCAAGTGTGGTCAGGTACAGCTAGCTGATTTAGTTTAGTTAGAAGAATATCTGGAATGATGGTATTGAATGCAGAACTGAAGTCTACAAAGAGACTCTTGCATAGTTATTTGGAGATTCAAGGTGTTGTAGGATGTAGTGCAGAGCCATATTAACAGCATCATCTGTCAATCTATTTGCTCAGTATGCAAACTGCATGGGATCTAACAGTGGATCCATGATAGTTTTCAGGTGGGATAGCACTAGCCTTTCAAAGATTTTCATAACTACCGATGTTAGAGCAACTGGTCTGTAGTCATTCAGTTCCTTGATGGAGAGCTTCTTTGGCACGGGATGATAGTAGAGCATTTGAAGCAAGAAGGAACATAGCACATCTCTAGATTTATTGAAGATTTGGGTTAAAATTGGGGTCAATTGGTCAGCACAGACTTTTCAGCAAGAAGGTGTTATCTTGTCTGGCCCTGGTGCTTTTCCTGGCTTTTGTCTGTGAAATAGATCTTGCACTTCTTTTTCTGTGATCACCAGAGGTTGTGAATCCAATGGGTTGGAGTCAGTTGTAGGAGGCTTGGCTGTTGTTGGTGTTTTTGAGATGGGGGTTGTAGAGATAGGTGGCTGTAGTTTCCTTTCAAACCTGCAGTAAAACACATTCAGGTCATCTGCTAATTGTTGATTTCCTTCTGCCTGAGAAGGAGATTTGCTGCAGCCAATCAAGTTTTTAAGAGTTTTTTCATACATACTTTAATTTAGGCATCATTTAATTAAAAATAAGTGCAACTCTCAATATATTAATATTAAAGCTTTAAAATAGTTTCTTATTATCCTGTATTTTAATCTAGCATAATCATTGCTTCATTGTTTATCTTACTTAACAAAAATGAGATTCCTGTAAAAATAATTTGCAGCTGAGTTAGGTGACTAGCATATCTCCAGCAAGTTATTCAAAGTATCAGTCTCCAAAGGAAAAAAAAATATTAGTATTGGTCATTTTGGTGACTAGGACAAATGCAATCACGTGACCATTGTTCACCTTGAAGGCATAAATACTGAATAGAACAGTTATGTAACTGGAAAAAGTGACCTGTGAACAAAAAGAAAAAAAACCTGAAAGGACAAGGTTTATATAGCTCAGGGAAAAATGAGGAAAAGAACTGATTTAGAATTCCAAACATTTTAAAAATACAGTTGTTCCCTGTCAGGCATTATTTTTATCAATTCTTCTTTCATATATTCATGTATGTATGTATGTATGTATGTATGTATGTATGTAATTGATATGTGTGTGTGTATATACATATATATGTAGGTCTTGGTGTATTCGGGTCTTGTCCCGTGTAAGATTGAGAATACCTTGGCGGCGTTTCGACGAGATCCCTCACCATCTTCAGGCTGGTGTCTTTGGCTTTGTGCTTGTGCCAGCAAAGCGTGATCTGAGCTGCCTTCTCTCTATAAACTGGAGGGGTGGTGTGGTTCTGCTCTGCTGTAAACAGGTTGGTTGGCTGTGTTGTTGGCTGTGTTGTGCTTCTTGATTGGTTGATGGAATTGGTGTTTGTTGATTGGTTGGCTGTGTTGTTGGCTGTGTTGTTGCTTCTTGATTGGTTGATGGAGTTGATTGCTGATTGGTGGCTTTTAAAAGCCTGTGTGGCTGAGTAGTGGCTGTGTGTCCCATGCTTGTGTGCTACCTGTAGTGGGCTGTGTGATGACCTTCTGAGTTCCATTGTGGACATCCTGGGTCTTGTGCTGTTATCTCCTGGTCGTTGTCTGTGTTGCAACCTCCTGAGGTTTTGTGTTTAATCTCCTGAGTTCCATGATGTACATCCTGGGTGGAAGGCTGTGATGTGACATTCCGGGCCTTGGTTTGGCTCCGAGTTTGAGGTCTGGCTATGTGTTTATAATCAGTTTCTTGGGTTTGGGAGTGGAGGGAGAGTGCTGGGGTTGCAGCTATGGTCTGGTGGGTTCTGGTGGTGGTTGCTTCTGTCTGTAAGTGGGCTTGGGGTTTGAGTCTGGTAGAGAATTGGTGGTGGCATCATGTGTTATTTGGGTCAGTGTTGGTTTTAAATGGCTGGGACTCATTTGTTGATTAGAACTAGTTCAGATGTCTGGTGGCCTGGGAAGTATCATCTGTTTATTCATGTTATGGGGTGTTTCTCTGTTTGATGGCTCCTGGTGTGTCTTGTTGAGTGTTCAGTGTTGGAGATAAATTTGGATCCCTCGTCAATTTCATGTCCTGTGGCTTTAAGGTGCTGAAAGGGAGGAAAGCTGAAGACACCAGCCTGAAGGCTTGGCAGTGGATCTCATGGCTTGTCGCCAAAGGTATTCTCAATCTTACGGGACAAGACTCAAATACACAGACCTACATGTATATGTGTGTGTCTTGGTGTGTGGTGCAGGTGTGGCGTGTTGAGTCTTTTTGGGTGTAAGATGACAGTATCTTGGTGATGTTTGTTGAGTCCCACTCGCCATCTTCAGGCTGGTGCTGACTTTCGTGCTATCTTGTTAAAGGGGTGTGACCAGAGCTGCCGTCTCTCTATAAATACTGGTGGGGAGGTGTGGTGTGCTGGCTTTGTTGTAAGTGTTGTCCTGTGGCTGTAAGGTGCTGGAAAAGGGAGGAAGTATTTTCTTCTTTTTCTGACTCGTTCTTGTGTTCTGCGATGTGTGCATTTATTCTCCTGTTGGTTTGTCCAATGTATGTGGCTGGGCAATTTTTGCATGGTATTTCATAAACTCCTTGGTTTTCTAGCTGGATCTTGTCCTTGGGGTTTCTTAAGATGTTGGCTATTTTTTGGTCAGTGCCAAAGGCTGTCCTGATATTGTGTTTGTGGAGAATTTTGCTGATTTTATCTGTGGTGCCTTTGATGTAGGGGAGGAGGGCGATACCATTATCCTGTTCTGTGTCTCGGTTTTTGGGGGGTGTCTCCCTTAGGATTAGATTAGTTGGTAATTGTGTTTCTTTGGAATCCGTTGGAAATTAATACATTAGTGAGGGTGTGTAATTCTGTTCTCAGGTGGTCTTTGTCGGCTAGGTGTTTGGTTCTGGAGATGAGGGTCTTGGCTATGGAGTTGATCTATGCAGGGTGGTGATAGAATTGTGCTTTAAGTAGCGGTTGGTGTGTGTTTTCTTCAGGTAAATGGTGTGTCCTAGGGAGCCATTGGGTTTTTTGTAAATTAGGATGTCCAGGAAGGGAAGTTGGTTGTTGGCTTCTGTTTCCATGGTGAATTGTATTTTGGGGTGTAGGCTGTTGAGATGTGTGAGAAAGTTGTCCAGTTTTTCTTTCCCGTGTGGCCAAATTATAAAAGTGTCATCTACATATCTAAGTCAGAATTTGGGTTTGTGTTCAGATTTGTCTAGAGGGTTGGTTTCAAAGTGTTCCATGTATAGGTTAGCGATGACGGGTGAGAGGGGTGATCCCATAGGTGCTCCTTCTATCTGTTTGTATCTTTGTCCATTGTGGATGAAGTATGTGTTGGTTAGGCAGTGGTTGGTCAGATCTAGGATGTGCTTAGGGGGGTTGTATTTGTTTTGGATAGTTGTCAAGGGTTCTTTAATAGGTACTTGGGTGAAGAGGGATATGACATCAAAGCTAACAAGTAGGTCACTGGGTTGTAGGTTTTGTTTCTTTATTGTTTCTATGAAGTGGAAAGAGTTTTGTACGTGTGAGGTGATGGATTCTGTGTAGGGCTGGAGTTGTTTGACGAGAAATTTGGCAAGTTTCTGTAGAGGTGAGCCTATGGAGCTGACTATGGGTCTGAGTGGTGTTCCTTCTTTTTGTATCTTGGGGAGGCCATAGAGCTTAGGGCACCTGGATGATTTTTCTCTGGGAATGATTCTTTGCTGGATCTCTTCACTGATGGGAGAGGCTTTTATTTTGGATTTGGTGTTTTTTTCCAGGTAGGTGGTGGGGTCTGTATTTAGAGGTTTGTAAGTAGGATCTTGGAGTAGGTTGGATAGTTTGATTGGTAGTCAGATGTGTTCATCACGACCATGGCGTTGCCTTTGTCTGCTGGGAGAATGATTATGTTGTTGTCTTTCCTCAAGTTGGTGAGTGCTTTTTGTTCTTCTTTGTATAAGTTGCTTCTGGGTGGACTACTGGAGCAGAGGACGTTGGTGACTTCAAGTCTGGTTTTATTGGTTACATCTGGGTTAATTTTGGTTAGGCTAGCTTCAACTCCGCATATGATGTTTTTGGTGGGGATGCGTTTGGGGGCAACTGCAAAGTTGAATCCCTTAGAAAGGACATTGGTTTCTGCTATGGTGAGGGTTCTGTCTGATATGTTGTGTACTGTTTGTTTCATGCGTTGTTGTGGTGGGGTTGGGCTTCTGGCATTTCTCTAGTCTGTGGTATCTGTCTGTTTTGTGGGAGGTTTCTGTTTCGGCTCTCCAGAGGGCTAGTTGTTTGGATTTGTCCCAGAGTGCTGGGTGGATTTTGTTACTGAGTTTGAGGTGGAGAGTGAGTAGGTCCCTGTTGGTTTGGTCTAGTAGGAATCATTTCTTGTGGAGAAACCCCAAGGACAAGATCCAGCTAGAAAACCAAGTAGTTTATGAAATGCCATGCAAAAATTGCCCAGCCACATACATTGGACAAACCAACAGGAGAATAAATGCATGCACCGCAGAACACAAGAACACAGTCAGAAAAGAAGAAAATACTTCCTCCCTTTTCCAGCACCTTAAAGCCACAGGACATGAAATTGATTTTGAGGGAACCAAATTAATCTCCAATACTGAACACTTCAACAAGAGAATAATTGGGGAAGTCATCGAAATAGAGAGACACCCCATAACATGAATAAACAGGACGATACTTCCCATCTACCAGACATCTGGAAACTAGACCTAATCAACAAATGAGTCCCAGCCACAAAACAACACATAACGCCACCACCAATCTCCCTCACCAGACTCAAACCCAAACCCATCCCATAGATGAAAGACAACCACCGTCCAGAAACCAGACCACGGCTGCATCACCAGCTGCTACACCCTCCGACCCCCAAACTAAGCAAACTGACACATGCCATGAACACATAGCCAGACCTCAAACTCAGAGCCAAACCAAAGCCCAGAACAGTAGATCACAGTCATCCGCTCAGGATATCACATCACGGAACTCAGGAGGTTACACCACAAAACTTCAGGATGTTACAACACAGCCAACGATGCAGGAAATTACAGCACAAGACCCAGGATATCACAACAATAGAACTCAGAAGGTCATCACACAGCCCATTACCCAGGTCGTTAGAACACAAAAGGCTGAGAGACACACAGCCAGTACCTCAGCCACACAGGGTCTTACGAAAAAGCCAACCAATCTGCAAACATCAACTCCATCAACCAATCAAGAAGTAACAACACAGCCAACCAACCCACTTACAACAGAGCCAGCACACCACACCTCCCCACCAGTATTTATAGAGAGATGGCAGCTTCAGTCACACTTTGCTCGCACAAGCATGAAGCTGAAAGCACCAGCCTGAAGATGACGAGTGGGACCTCATTGAAACATCGCCAAGATACTGTCAATCTTACACGGGAAAAGACCCGAACACGCCAAGACCTACATACCTGTACCCGTGAAAATCTACGAAAACAAATACACATATATATGTGTGTATATATATATATTATATAAGTATAAAAAGTATAAAAATAATACATTCACAATAAATAGGTGAGAACAAAAACATCTTTAATATGTTATATTGCCATTTGTTTCTAAGCAGTTGCTTTCTTATGGAGTCCTTGGTGCTCTCTGAGCTTGGTTGTTTGCTTACAGTCATTTTATTATCTGACTAGATAATATCCATGCTAGTGAGTATGGAGTTGCTCCTTTATTTACAGTAACTTGCCCTGTCAGTGTTGATGGGAGTATGGTTTTCTGCTTGGTTGCTTGCCTGGTAATAAATCCCTACTTATCTGGGTGTAGGCTTCCGAGGAGGATGTTTTCTAGTCTTTTTGTTTCCTTCTTAGGTTTTTTTATTGTCTCTTTTGAATGGTGTATAAATACGGCTTATTTCTATGTGACTTTAGATAGCTGATTTGTCTGAGTGCCAAGCTTCCAGGAATTCTCTAGTGTTATTCAATGTAGCTTGATCTAGGATTCTCATAGTTTCCAGTTGAAATTATGGTAGAGTTTGTCCATCATTGTTAGATTAAGGAGTTTTCATCATGTCTTGATTTGTTGATGTTCATGGATGCACTTCACTCGACTTCTGCCTGTCTGTTCTACATAATGATTGTTGCAGTGCTTACAATCTGTTACAGATTACTCTTGTTTTCTTTCTTCTTGGATTAATGGGTCTTTAGGATGTTTTGAAGGGCTTTAGTTGGTTTGTGTGCTATAGTAATACCAAGTAGTTATAATAGTCTGTTGATAGTTTCTGACATGTTTCTGATGTGTGGCAGTGTTATCGTTTTCATAGCTTATGTTGATTGTGCTGTAGCAGGTTGAATGGCCAGGCACTTTTGGATAAAGTGTAGGTATCCATTTTTTAGAAGAGATTGTATAGGCAGTCTGTCACTTTTCTGATGTTTTGAATTGCTGCAGTGCTTTTATGCTAATCTGAATAATGTTCTTATAAGCTCCTCTTATGGGAGGTTTTGTTACTTTAATAATGGAGAACTTGGTTAGCATGGTACTTTTTGGATAAATGTGTGCTTCTAATTTGCCATAATTTCCTCTGCTGATGAAGATATCCAGAAGGTTAGTGTGTTGTTTTCTTCTTCCCTTGTGAATTCTATTCCTTTGAAGATGTTGTTGATTGTTTTAAAAGTCTTCTCCAATTGTTTCTTTTTTTTTATAACAAATTTTATTCAGTTTTTAACCATTTTTAAAAACAGCTCTTTTCAGTAGACAGCATGTTCCCGGGTCGTCACTTTTACATGCAAATATGACAGTAGGTCTATATTCATTTTAAACATTTAACTTCCTATTTTATCCCATTTTTACTTCTATTCCATTTTAGCAGACAAAGGGTCAGAGAAATTAATCCTAATCTCAAATCTTAATCTCAATCTGTATAACCCCTCAGTTCATTTCGAGTTAATTGCCAATATATATATATATATTTTAAAAATATCATTTATAAATCTTACAAATAACAATATATTTGCCCATCATATTGAAGATAAAGTTCATCCATATCTATCCTTTAATTATCTTCACATTGTTAATCATTTACAGAATTCTTTTATCCGTCAGATTTGCCCTTTCATCACATATTCTCTCCATAATTCTAAATCCATACAGGTTTTAACACTAAAAGAATGAAAAAAAAAACCTAGACTTGCCCCCCTTTTACTACTTTGAAAGTGACACCTCAGTGGTTAATATAGTAGCATAATTATAATCATTCCCTTTAAAGCGAAAGATAGAGAAGAAAGAAAAGAAAAAGAAAAAAGAAAAGCTACCTTACAATATATCTCTAATCAATTGGGTTCTGCAGCACATATCCCCCTAAGGTTTATTTATGGTTCCAAAATAATAATAAAAATAACTAATCTTGGTTATTGACAAATCTCATTTTTAAACATTTTCTAGAATCATTTCAATTAATTCAATTTATCTAATCAACATTTACCTTTCTTTTGTAAATAAGAAATAAAAGTGTGACCTTTACCAGTAAAATTGTCAGTAACCCCTATTGTTTTACACTTTTATAATTGCAATATATTCTTATTACCACTTCTTCATGCAGAACCCCCTTCTTAATGCATTAGCCATTATCTCTATGCAAACAAGTTTCTTTCTTCATTATGTAATTCCTTGTTTCTCTATCTTCTGTTCTTGTTTCTTGTTCCTTCTCCACCCTTTTATCCCGCTATCCCCTTCTCTATCCAGTTTGAATCCCTCTCTCTCTTTACCTTTCTGCTTATCCTTCTGGACCTTTCTAACATGCCTAATTTCATGAATGTTCCCTTTTAATTACCCTCTTAAGTTTGTTTTTTGACCATCCTCCCTTTCCTTTTATTTGTTAATCTTTGTGATAGTTGTCTTCTTAAAATGGCTTTTTTGTGCTGGCTCCTTCTCCTCCCTTTTATCCTGCTCTCCCCTTCTCTGTCCAGTTTGAATCCCTCTCTCTCTTTACCTTTCTGTTCCCTTTCCTTCTGAACCTTTCTAACATGCTTAATTTCATAAATGTTCCCCTTTTAGATACTTTCTTAGGTTCCGTTTTTTTAGCCACCCTTCCTTTCCCTTTTATTTGTATTAATCTTTGTATTAATTGTCTTTTAAGATGGCTTTCTCTTGTGCTGGCTCCCTTTCCTTTCTTCCTTCTTGTTCTTTCATTCCAATGCCCATGTTTTCTGTAACGAGCTGTTAGTTCAGTCACTTCCTGTAGCAGTTTTTCATACTTTTAAACTCCATTTTTGATTCTTTGATGGCCACCAGAATTTTTGTTTTCCTTGTTTCTTCTTCTTCTTTAAATTTTCTAAGATCCTAACCCAAGTCCAGAATCTATATCAATGTCACCAACTAATCCGGTAGTCCGTCTTTGTGTATTCAAGCTTTCACTTTCTATGAGTCTTGCTTTTTGTTTCAGCATCTCTTTAAAATGTAACAACTCCAATCCACAAAGGAACAAGATAGTTTTTTTCTTTAGCTTCCAATTTTTCTCCACAAAGTGGCACTTTCTGCACAGAGTCTTAACCCTTTCCTTTTATTTTGATATTCAAAGTTTTCTGAGCCCCAAACTTAAATTCTTCGCTTTCTTCCTTTCCCGGTTTGAAGCCTTATAGCTGTCAAAAATATTTTACTTATTTTTCCTTCACTTGAGACTGCGCCGCTTCTGTTTCTTGTTTTTTAAAACTCATCTTTATCTTAATCCCGGTGCCTTGATCTTACCATCCGATACTCCCGGTTCCTCTGCTGTCGACTTCTCTCTTTCCTCCTGCACCAATCTTAATCCGTTGAGACCTTCTCTTTGAGGTGGCCATTTTTGACCACCACTTCTTGACGTCTTCGGAGGGAAAAGACCAGACCCAAAGGGGGAGATCGGCTCCCCTCACTCTGGCTGGCAGATTTCTCCTCTCACGAGGCAGCTTCAGCCCCGAACCTTGCAGGATCGGGCTCTCCGCAAGAGCCAGGGCGGTCGCGACGATCGCAAACCGCCGCCCATTCTCAAGAAGGCTCAACCCGGAAGGCCCCAATTGTTTCTTTTTTATTAACAAATATGTCATCCATATACTGGATACATACTTGGGGTTGTACGCATGGGAGTGCATATAATTTCTAGACATTACATTACAGTCTGTGTTTTTAATCCTGAGAGTGACAATCTCATGGCTGTAAGTCTAATTTTTTAAATATATTTGTCCATCAAACTGAAAGTAGCTAGCTATGCAGAGGTTGATTTGGTCCATTATTCTAGGTATTTCAATCTCTGCTTGCAAATAGAATATAGCATTTGAACAAAACAAGCATATTGAACAAAGTAGTATCTTAAAAGATTTGATTCAAGGAGAATTTCTGTCTTACATTTCATACCAGGTCAAAGTGACCTGAAACGTCTGAGCTTGTATGAAATAATGAAACGAAACAGATCCTCACTGAAATACATTATTTTCATATCCAGTCACCTCTATTTTAAAGTATTTTTGGACTCTTGAATTATATGCATCTTTGAACTGTTTATCTTGTATATCAACTATGCCCTCATATAGAATGTTATATACATTCCATCTCTTTGTTTAGAAAGTTATGTCTGGTTAATTCTTTTCTATGTATCCCTATTATAAAAACAATATTGAAAATTTTTGGTTAATACTTTTTTCTCCTATCTTTTTCAGTTTTCAGTCATTAAATAGAAGCATAGTGGATGAATTTAGCGTAGGCAAATAACTTTTGTTAAGTGCTTCAAAATATATTAATTCCCAATCCATTTAATATCATAATCCAATTGTATAAAAGACCATTTTTAAAAATGTTCTTATTATTTTGGAAAGTGTTTTCTGAAATTGCATTGATCAAGAACCCAAAGGAATAGGATGAGAGATCTAGAAAGAATTGATGTTGAAAGGGTTGATAAACTTTTCCCAGGATAAATACTCTTCATCCGTAAGAGCTTTATAAGGAAAGCTACATGTCATGAAAAGACAATGATTTAACTGTTAAGAAAGCAAAATCATGTCTCAGATCCAGGACAACCACTGGCTTTCAGATAGACAATCTCAACCTTCATGACCCAGTGGCCTTATTGTCCTATAAGGCAGACTCTTACGTTTCTGATCTTGTTTTTTTCACAAAATGTAGTTTCATCCCTAATTAAACATTTAAATAAAATGAATTAAAATTATGATTCCCAATATCTTTATTTTCAACATTTTACTGAATCGTAGATATTTGGTGCCTAGACAGAAATAGGCAGTTGGACGCGATCTTGCCCGTATTATTGGTTGCCCTGGCTAGGGTTGGTTGACGATGAAATCTTAAATATTTGGCAGAAATCAAGATGACTATTCCTGGTCATCTGCTATGAATAATACAGGTGCTATGAATAATATAGGTGAAACTCAAAAAATTAGAATATCGTGCAAAAGTTCATTTATTTCAGTAATGCAACTTAAAAGGTGAAACTAATATATGAGATAGACTCATTACATGCAAAGCAAGATAGTTCAAGCCGTGACTTACCATAATTGTGATGATTATGGCTTTCAGCTCATGAAAACCCCAAATCCACAATCTCAGAAAATTAGAATATTGTGAAAAGGTGCAATATTCTAGGCTCAAAGTGTCCCACTCTAATCAGCTAATTAAGCCATAACACCTGCAAAGGGTTCCCGAGCCTTTAAATGGTCTCTCAGTCTGGTTCAGTAGGAATCACAATCATGGGAAAGACTGCTGACCTGACTGTTGTGCAGAAAACCATCATTGACACCCTCTGTAAGGAGGGAAAGCCTCAAAGTTTGGCCCAGGAATTCATGGCCTCCATGGAGGCCATGGGTCTGACCCAGATAATAGATGGCCCGACTCATGAGGGGGGCAACATGCTCGACCTGGTTTTTGTCTCGGAGCAGTGGCGGAGTGGTCTGGGGGGTGGTGACATAGTCACCCACCCCGTTTCATGGTCAGACCACTATCTCCTGCGGCTGGTCTTCCATCAAGCTGCCCCACACCGCTGGGATGAGGAGCCAGTTAGATGGTTCTCGCCCCAGATGCCTGATGGACCCTGAGAGGTTCCAGGCAGAGCTGGGTTTTTCCTGCATCCTCACCCACAGCCCTGCCGAGGTCCTTGGGCTACCTGGCAACAGTCAGCTGCGGGGGCTCTCGGCAGGGTTGTCCCCATGCGTCCCCTTACTCGGCACAGATCCCGGTCAGCTTCCTGGTATACCGAGGAGCTCCGGGAGATGAAGGCCGCAGAAGGGACTAGAGAGCAGGTGGAGGGCTACCCGCTCGATCTGACCGAGCCCAGTTAAGAGCCCATATTAGGACTTAGCTGGTAGCGGTGAGGGCAGCGAGAAGATCTTATTTCTCCACCCTCATAGCATCCGCAGATAACCCCCAGCCGCCCTGTTTGGGGTGCCCGCCCTCCTGCAGCTGGGGTGGCTGGACCCTTTGCGGGCAGAGCTGAGGAATTTGGCCAGTATCTGCAGGATAAAATCGCCAGATCCGGGAAGGGTTGCACTGGACTTGCAGTGGCCTGAGGTTGGGGTGCGAGTGGTCTGGCCAATGTGACCTGGACTGAGTTCGATCCTGTTTCTGAGGATGAAGTGGACAGGATCATGCGGCTGAGCTCCACCACATGTTTATTGGACCCATGTCCTTCCTGGTTGGTTTATGCCGCCAGG
Source organism: Naja naja (assembly GCA_009733165.1). Classification (NCBI taxonomy): domain Eukaryota; kingdom Metazoa; phylum Chordata; class Lepidosauria; order Squamata; family Elapidae; genus Naja; species Naja naja. Next base: position 3,487 of record SOZL01001757.1, on the reverse strand, counting down.
GAGGTCACGTGTGGCTGGCCCGGCAGTGGTCAACACTTAAGGGAGGGCTGTTCCCTGCCGCTTTGAAAGAGGCGTGGTGAGGCCCCTTCTGAAGAGGCCAGCCCTTGACCCAGCTGCGTTGAACAACTTTCGTCCAGTCTCCAACCTTCGCTTTTTAGCGAAGGTTGTTGAGAGTGTGGTGGCCCAGCAATTGCCACTTTTCCTGGAGGAAGCAGACTACCTGGATCCATACCAATCGGGCTTCCAGCCGGTACAGCACGGAGACAGCATTGGTGCTGATTGATGATCTCTAGGGCTCGGGACAGGGTTTTTCCTCTGTCCTGGTCCTGTTAGATCTCTCAGCGGCTTTTGATACCATCGACCATGGTATCCTGTTGCACGCCTCGGGGTTGGGAGTGGGAGGCACTGTTTTACAGTGGTTCTCCTCCTACCTCTCGGGACATTCAAAACAGTGTTGGCAGGGGGGCAGAGGTCCACTCCAAGGTATCTCACTTGTGGGTGCCTCAGGGGTCGGTCCTCTCAGCCTCCTGTTCAACATTTATATGAAGCGCTGGGTGAGATCATCCGGGGCTTTGGGTGAGTTATCATCAGTATGCTGATGATACACAGTTATACATCTCCACCCCAGGCCACATCAGTGATGCTCTCTCCGTGATGTCCCGTTGTCTGGAAGCTGCGGATCTGGATGGACAGGAACATGCTTCACTCAATCGCCAAGACAGAGTGGCTGTGCATACCGACATCTCGTCCAGTTTGGATATTCCACCTTGGTCATGGGGAGGAGGTGTTGCCCCCGTGGACAGGGCACGAATCTGGGGGTCCTCCTGACTCACGCCAAGTTGGAGGAGCAGGTGGGGCCGTGGCCAGGGGGCCTTTGCCCAGATCCGCTGGTTCACCAGTTACACCCATTCCTGGACCGAGATGCCCCAAGACAGTCACTCAGGCCATCATTTCCACTCGACTACTGTAACGCTTCTACCTAGGACTGCCCTGCGCACTCACCGGAGGCTTCAACTGGTGCAGAATGCGTCAGTAGTGATGGGAGCCTCCCGATACTCCCATATTACACCCTCCTGCACGCACCTACATTGGCTTCCAGTTTCCTCGGTGAGATTCAAGGTTTTGTATTAACATTCAAAGTCCAGCATGGCATGGGTCCAGGTTATTTACGAACCACTCCTCCCAACATCAAATACCAACCGCCTCTGTACGGGAGCACAGAGGGTCTCTCGGGTGCCGTTCTGCACTCAGTGTCGCTTACGGCACTGCGCAGGGCCTACTCTGTATGCTCCCACTCTGTGGAATCTCCTTCCGCTGGAGCTCGCTGGCCCCTGATCTCCGACCTTCCACCACGCATTTGAAGACTTGGCTCTTTTACAATCTGGGCTGTGCTGATTCTCTGGGGTTGGTTTTATTTAATTATGGGTTTTAACCTAATTCAGCTTTAATTTGTTTAATATGTTTTTAACTAATTTATTTATTGCTGTATTTTTATTGTGAGCAGCCTCAGTTTTTGGAGAGGGGCGCATATAAGTCAATTAATAAATAAAATAAATAAAAGGTAATTGCAAAGAAGTTGATGTTCCCAAAGTGCTGTATCAAAGCACATTAATAGAAAGTTATGTGGAAGGAAAAGTGTGGAAGAAAAAGGTGCACAAGCAGCAGGGATGACAGCAGCCTGGAGAGGATTGTCAGGAAAAGGCCATTCAAAAGTGTTGGGGACTTTCACAAGGAGGGACTGAGGCTGAGTCAGTGCATCAAGAGCCACCCCACACAGACAGATCCTGGACATGGGCTTCAAATGTCGATTCTCCTCATGAAGCCGCTCCTGAACAACAAACAACATCAGAGGCATCTTACCTGGGCTAAAGAAAACAGACCTGGTCTGTTGCTCAGTGGTCCAAAGTCCTTTTCTGATGAGAGCAACTTTTGCATCTCATTTGAAACCAAGGACCCAGAGTCTGGGGAAGAATGGAGAGGCACACACTTCGAGATGCTTGAAGTCCAGTTTCCACAGTCTGTGTTGATTTGGGAGCCATGTCATCTGCTGGTCTTGGTCCACTGTGCTTCATTAAATCCAGGGTCAACGAGCCATCTACCAGGAGATTTTGGAGCACTCATGCTTCCTTCTGCAGATGAGCTTTATGGGGATACTGACTTCATTTTCCAGCAGGACTTGGCACCTGCCCATTGCCAAAAGCACAAAACCTGGTTCAATGACCGTGGGATTACTGTGCTTGATTGGCCAGCAAACTTGCCTGACCTGAACCCCATAGAGAATCTGTGGGGCATTGCCAAGAGAAAGATGAGAGACATGAGACCGAACAATGCAGAAGAGCTGAAGGGAGCTATTGAAGCATCCTGGTCTTCCATAACACCTCAGCAGTGCCACAGGCTGATAACTTCCACGCCATGCCGCATTGAGGCACTAATTGCTGCAAAAGGGGCCCAAACCAAGTACTGAGTACATATGCATGCTTATACTTTTCAGAGGTCCGATATTGTTCTATGTACAATCTTTGTTTTATTGATTGCATGTAATATTTTAATTTTCTGAGATAGTGGATTTGGGGTTTTCATGAGCTGTAAGCCATAATCATCACAATTATGACAAATCACAGCTTGAACTATCTGGCTTTGCATGTAATGAGTCTATCTCATATATTAGTTTCACCTTTTAAGTTGCATTACTGAAATAAATGAACTTTTGCACGATATTCTAACTTTTCAAGTTTCACCTGTATCAGCAGCCGTGAAATAGATTGTAGTATAGCAACACAATACAGTTGATGTTAACTTCATTGATGTTGTAATCCCACCATCTCTGGGGCAGAGTCAGGAGGTATTGCTCTTACTATAGTGATAGAGATTTCTCTGCAAGAGTTCTGCTCTGTGTTTCCCCCCAAAAACATAGTTATGACCAGGTTCTGACGGCCAGCTGCTTCCCACTTCAAGATGGGAGCACATTTTTGCACTCACAACTGGCCTACATTTATAAATCATTTACAGTATCCCATATCACATGATTGTGATTTATGATTTTTTGCTGAAAACTAGTCTTTACTTGGTTTTCTGCAAAATTTTATAGCACTTAGTTTACTTAATGACCGTGGTGTTTGCTTAACAACTTCACAAAAAAGTTCTAAAATGTGGTCAGTCATGGATGACCTGTTTATGAGCATCACGACACGCATGCTTAATGGAAGGCTCCATTACAGTTGTAAACCAATACTTCCCATAATGTCCCATAATCTTTAGATACTGTATATACTTGAATGATGTATAATAACTGCTAATTGCTTTAGCCTCACCAACCATTATCTGACCTGGAAAAAGACCAATGACAGTAGTTTTGACTAATACATTTTCCATGTTGATAGAGGAAGTGTTGGTGGGGAGCAATAAACCCTCACTTGTTAAAACAGGTTTGATGATGATGATGATAATGGCAGCAAGACATCATTAAGAATAGAAGTTAACCAATGCA
>SOZL01000174.1:0-46060 GCA_009733165.1 Naja naja | reverse complement strand
CCATGCTATCAAGTGTATGAGTACTTCATCGGGCTTGCCTGAATGGTGCACATGAAAATTCTCTTCCATAGCAGGTATCATCTGCCTGGCTCATCAGAGAATTTGTATACACTGTTGGCGGCCAAATCTAGCTTTCCTCTCCTTATTTCCAACTATCTCCAGTATTCGGAATCATCTGCCGAGGTGGAGTAGGGGTTGTGGGTGAGGGGCATTGACACAGAGGGGTCTCCCCTTGGATTCTCGTAGAGTAGGTCAGGGTTGTATCTCAATGGTGGGTCATAGTCTTCCTCCCAGTACTTACTGAGAAGGTTGTCCTGCCATTCCATAGACAATGCTGGAGCTTCACGTTGCTGTGTAGGCTGGCTGCGGTTATCTTGTTGTACCTGTGAGCTCGAGTAGTGTTGAGGTTGTGGCAAGAATGCCACTGCCTGTGGATTGAGTGTGGCAGTTGTCGCTTGAGGTCTGTCTCTCTGTTGAGAAATCTGCGTAGCAACTGGTGGGTTAACTCGCTTGCTCTCTAGGACTGGAGGTGTAGGGTTAGGTTTGATGTTTTTGGAAAGGGAAAGTTGCTTGGCCAGCAGGTCTTGGGATGTTGGGGTAGGTCTGCTGCCTTTGGAAAGGGAGTCTCTAGTCTTAGGTCTTACGACGTCAGTTTTGTGACTGGCGTGTAAAGTCTGTGGTTGAGATTCTCTCCTTCAATCCTTTGGTTCTGGGAGACTGCCAACTAACCGTGCCGGTTCCACCTGCTCATTTCATAGCGAGTGCTGCTCATCCATGTAGGCCTTGACCCATGTGTCTGGGCTCTCTTCTCCCAACTCTTCGAGGTCGAAGTTGAAGGAGGCGTTGTCGGCCACCTTCCGCCATGCTGCAGCCCGTGCTGTTTTTGTTGCCGATTCCCTTTTCCATTGGGCCAACTCCAACTTAGCCTGAGCTTTGGCCATTCCTGCCTGTTGGTTGGCCTGCGCTTTGATCATTTCTGCTGCTTGAGCTGCTACTGCCTCCTTCTGCCATGTCACCTCCTCTGTTGCGCATAGATCTGCGTTTGCTACTGCAGCTTCTACCTCAGCTTCTGCAGCTCGGTCGGCGTAACTTGCTGCTTTGGAGGCCTTTGATGCGCTGCTGTGACGGAGGATGCTCTGGAAGGATGGGAAGACCCAGCAGCAGAGAGTTGCCGTGAGACACTGGAACCTGCTTGCGCTCTAGCCAGTTTGGGATGGAGGGAGGAGGCTTTCTTCAAATGGTGGGAAGAGGCTGCTTGTGATTGAAGACCTATGTCGGATGTGACCCTCTCCCTTGGTACTTGTTCCCTCTGTAGCACATTGTAGAGCACAGCCTGGAGGGAGTTTTTTTCTTCCTGAATGCAGTCTTCGTGTTCTTTGTTCACCTCCTCAAAGCAATGAATGTGTTCTTAGAGCTCTGGGTCTTCCAGGTTCGACTGTATGTATTTAAGCTTACTTTTACTGTCTCTTCACCATGTGAGATGCTCTTCTATCTCCTTCTGCATTAGGAGGAGGCTCTCGAGGGGCAACTTGCTTTTGGGGGTATTGCAGATCCTTACCAGCTCTGTCCATGAGTCTGCATGATGGTGATACTGTCTCTCCCAATCCTCTCTGAAGTGCACCACCGCGGGTGGGGTAAGCTTCCTATACCATCTGAGGTTGTAGGCCTTCTGAGGTATTGCCATTTCTTTGGAGGTTTGGATATCCGAAAGAGGGTTTTGGGAACCAGGCTCCATGTTTACTTCGAGGGTCGGTGGAGGGTTCGAGTCCTCTGGTACATCAGAGACATCTGTCATGGCTGAAGAAGTTGCCATACTTCAAATTGGCAAAAGGGGAATTTGGAAAATTTAGTGGTTTTCCATTTTGTCCACTAGGGAGTGCCACAAGCAGGTATCTGAATGTAGACACTTCTGCTAAATTCAGTACTTGACCACGTAGGTGGTGCTGCAGGCATGTGGCTAAATTGAGAAAATTCAGGAAATTTCAATGGTTGACCACTAGAGATGTGTGTTGCAGGACTGGGCGATGCTAGCACAATACACAATTTGGCCACTATAGGGTGCATTGCAAAGTCTGGGAGACGTTGGCGCAGAGCGCAAATTTGCCTGTTAGTGTTGCTTGCTACACAAGTTGGCTGGTATAGGGTGTGTTGCAAAGTCTGGAGGACACTGGCGCACTGCACAAATTTGCCTGTTTGTGGTACTTGCTAGGTCTGGAAGACACTATTGCTAAGTGCAGGTTGGCCTGCAGGTGGTGCTGGACCCTTGTATTAAGTTACCAGGGGTTGCGACAAGCTAGTAGATAAATAGAATTTTCCTATGAAATTCATTGGTTGAACACTGGTTAAAATTAGGAAACTTGCTGTAAATTCATTACTTGCCACAAGGTGGAGCTAGATCCATGAGTTGACCACCAGATGGTGCTGTAGGTTAGTTGTTGGTTGACAGCTAATTAAGATGAGTGGAAAGGTATTAAAGGGATTTTGTATTTTCAGTTCAATGCATTAACAATTATTCTTAAGAAATTTCCCTTTGCTTATCAGTGTAGGTTGTTATGGTTTGGCTTTAGACAGGCCTTTAAAAAAATTTTCTTGTTCTGTCAGCAAAGAGAGACAAACTGCAAATCTGTGTTTAAAACTCTTGCTGGTATTAAATTTCTCTCTTCAGGGGGGAGGAATGTGCCCGTTGCTCTGGAGATGGCTCTGGCAGGAGGAATTTTTACGACCTTGTTGCTTAGAGACCAGGTTGTAAAATGCAGACGCCTCTTTTTATTGCCCCCTTGAAGCAGCGGAGAGCAGAAGAAATGCGAAGCCTTTCCAGCTCCTCTAGTTTGCAAACAGACATTGAATCAGCAAATTCAAAAGAGCTTTAAAACCTTGAACAGAGGAAAACATTCCAAGCTCCATTCAACTCATTCCGTCATTACTTTGGCCAACAATGGGAAGATGCAAATTAAGCCAGAGAATAGGAAGTTTGAAAGTCTCTTGTGAAAAAGGAGAAGGGGGGGTTCCTGCCCCTCCCTGCCAATTCACACTGGCTTTGATATATCTTTTTTATCACAGGGATTCCAAATTAACTGTCCTTTTCCTTTTGGGTTTCAGGAATTCAGACACAACAATATTCTTTACTTTTCTTTTAGCAGAGGGATCCAGACAAACAATTCATCATTACGCTGTCTCTCCACTCTGGAAGAAGGTCCTGTAGGTCTTCCTGCAATGTGAGGAGTCTCCCAAAGGACAGCCTGTATTTGGGAGTTTTGCATATCTTCTCCAGTTCCATCCATGATTCTACATAACGATGATACTACTTGTCCCACTTCTCCCTCAAGAATGAGCCCATGGGTGTGGTAAGCTTCCTATGTTGTCTGAGGTCATAAGCTTTCTGAGGTATCGTTGCTTCTTTGGGGGTTGGGACATCTGAAACTGAGTTTTGGGAACCAGGCTCCACATTTACATCAAGGGTGGGTGGAGGGTTCGAGTCCTCTGGTACATCAGAGACATCTGTCATGGCGGAAAAAATTGCCATGCTTCAAATTAGCAAAGGGTGAGTTTTGAAAAATTTAGTGGTTTTCTGTGCAATGCCCTTTTCTCCACTAGGGTGTGTTGCAAGCATGTAGCAGAACGTATGAACTTCTGCTAAATTCAGTACTTGACCACCTAGGTGGTGTTGCAGGGGTGGGGCTGAATTTGAGAAATTTCAGAAAACTTCAGTGGTTGACCACTAGAGATGTGCGTTGCAATGTGTGGGAGACGCTGATAAAACACACTGGTTGGCCGCTAAGGGGTGCGTTGCGAAGTCTGGAGGACATTGGCGCAGAGCACAAAATGGCCTGTCAGTGGTACTTGCTAGGTCTGGAAGACACTGTTGCTAAGCACTGGTTGGGCTGCAGATGATGCTGGACCCTTGGATTAAGTTACCAGGGGTTGCCACAAGCTAGTAGATAAAATAGAATTTTCCTATGAAATTCATTGGTTGAACACTGGTTAAAACTAGGACACTTCCTGTAAATTCATTACTTGCCATGAGGTGGAGCTAGACCCTTGAGTTGTAGCTTAAAAATAAAAAATTTTTTTAATTGACCACCAGATGGTGCTGTAGGCTATTACTTGATGGCAGCCAATTAGTCTGATAGGGGAACTGCATGGTAGGCACTTATGCTGAGGCAATGCAAGGGCAGTTATGATTAAGTAAGTTCTCTTTGCTGGCAATGCAGACTGATATCCTTTACTTTTTCATTAGGTCTTATCTCTCCACTCTCATAGCGTCCACAGATAACTGCCCAGCCGCCCTGTTTCGGGTTACCCACTCCCTCCTTCATTTTGAGGGAGGGCCGGACCCATTGCGGGGTAGGGCTGAGGAGTTTGGTCAATATCTGACGGATAAGATCGCTCGCATTCGGGACGGGTTGTCCTCTGATTTGCAGTGGTCTGAGGAACAAGTTGCAGGTAGTCTGGCCACTGTTATCTGGGATGAGTTTGATCCTGTCTCCGAGGATGAAGTGGACAGGATTATGCGGCGGCTGAGTTCCACCACATGTTTGTTGGACCCGTGTCCCTCCTGGCTGACTTATGCCGCCAGGGAGGCCACCTGCGGTTGGCTCCGGGCAGTTGTCAACGCTTCACTGAGGGAGGGTGTCTTTCCCTCCGCCTTGAAGGAGGCGGTGGTGAGACCCCTCCTGAAGAAGCCTGCCTTTGACCCGACTGTGTTAGACAACTCGTCGGTCTCCAACCTTCGCTTTTGGCAAGGTTGTTGAGAGTGTGGTGGCTCAGCAGGTTCCGCTTTTCCTGGATGAAGCGGACTACCTGGATCCGTACCAATCGGGCTTCCGACCCGGTTACAGCACAGAGATGGCATTGGTCGTGCTGATGGATGATCTCTGGAGGGCCCGGGACAGGGGTTTTTCCTCTGTCCTGGTCCTATTGGACCTCTCAGCGGCTTTCGATACCATCAACCATGGTATCCTTTGCGTCGCTCGGGGGTTGAGAGTGGGGGGCACTGTTCTTCAGTGGTTCTCCTCCTACCTCTCAGGGTGGTCGCAATCAGTGTTGGTGGGAGGGGTTGGGTCAACCCCAAGGGCTCTCTCTTGTGGGGTCCCGCAGGGGTCGGTCCTTTCCCCTCTCTTATTTAACATCTACATGAAACCGCTGGGTGAGATCATTCGTGGTTTTGGGGTGAAATTCCATCAGTACGCTGATGACACTCAGCTGTACCTTTCCACCCCAAACCAGATCAGCGATGCCCTCTCCCTGATGTCCTGGTGTTTGGATGCGGTACAGATCTGGATGAGTAGGAACATGCTCCAACTCAACCCAGCCAAGACTGAGTGGCTCTGCGTACCGCGTCTTGGCCCAGTCAAGATTGTCCATCTTGGCCATAGGGGAGAGGTGTTGCCCCCTGTGGATAGGGCGCTGGAATCTGGGGGTCCTCCTGGATGCACGGCCCGGTTGGAGGAGCAGGTGGGGGCCGTCGCCAGGGGGCCTTTGCCCAGCTCCGTCTTGTTCGACAACTTCGCCTTTTCTGGACCGGGATGCCCTACGACAGTTACTCATGCCCTTGTCACCTCGAGACTCGACTACTGCAACGCTCTCTATTTAGGACTGCCCTTGCATACCATCCGGAGATTGCAACTGGTGCAGAATGCGGCTGCGCGGGTGGTGATGGGAGTTACCCGGTTCTCCCATGTTACCCCCCTCCTGCGCGGTCTGCATTGGCTACCGACAGTGCTCGGGTGAGATTCAAGGTTTTAGTTTTGACATTCAAAGTCCTACATGACATGGGTCCTCAATACTTGAGGGAGCGTCTTCTTCCGATAGCTAGTGCCAGCCGCCCTGTGCGAGCTCATAGGCAAGGACTCCTCGGGGTCCCGTCGGCAGGTCAATGCCGGCTGGTGACTCCCCGACGATGAGCCTTTTCTGTCGCGGCCTCTGGAATCAACTGCCTTTAGAGCTCCATCTGGCCCCTGATCTCCGCACCTTCCGCCGTGAATTAAAGACCTGGTTATTCAACCAATCCGGGCTGTGACCCCTCCCTGGGGGAGGGGTGGTTTTAATGTTTATTATAATCATGTTTTTATATTTGGGCTTGTCTTTGGTTTAATGTTTTTTAAAATATTTATTGTTCTGTGTTTTTAGTTGTGAGCCACCCCGAGTCTTCGGAGATGGGGCGGCATACAAGTTCAAATAAATAAATAAATAAATAAATAAATAAATAAATAAGAAGAGGAAGAAGCTTCTGTGCTTGTAGCAGACAGGAAACCAAACTGAAATTCCTTTGTTCAAATAGCCTGCATGGATCAGGCTAGTGTCTTGGATGGGGGAATGTGCTCCATTGCTCTGGAGACGGCTCTCCACTAGTGATTTATGACCCCCAATAAACTGGCCAGAGACCTCTTTTATGACCTTGTTGCTTGGATACCAGGTTGTAAACTACAGAGGCCTCTTTTTATTGCATCAGCTCTCCAATCCGTTTTAAGAATACAAGCAAGATTTCTCAAACTTTCCCACTGCATTTATAAAAGGTTTTAAGACAAAGTTTGGTTTTCCCTTGCTAAACGGGAACTTTCTGGCTCTCCTTCTTGTTATGCAAATTGAGTCTTTGAGATAGCAGATAAACAGAGATGCAAAGACTCAGAGAGGAGTTTGCTCGTTTGTCTCTTGCGAAATGAGGGATTCTAGCCCCTCCCAACCATCCAAACAGCATGTAAAAAATTCCGTTGCACAGAGAGAAAGAGAGACAGTGAGAATTCAGGCAATCTGATTAGTTATATCTCTGTTTTGGAGACTCAGATTAACACTGTGCTTTTCTTGGGAGTCCAGATTCAAATTTCCATTATCCTTTTACTGAGGGATTGCAGGAATTCAGATTTATTTATCATTTTACTTTTGGGATTGCAGATCTCAATATCCATTTACTTCAGGGCTTCAGGATTCCATATTTTTAAACCATCTTTTTATTATTCTGTTTTACTATCCCTCTCCCCTGGTACTTGTTCCCTCTGCAGCACATTGTAAAGCGCTGCCTGGAGGGCATTTTTGCCTTTCTTAATGCATTCTTCACGTTCCTTGTTAATCTCATCGAAGCCTTGAATGTATTCTTGGAGCTTTGGGTCACCCAGACTCTACTGGATGTACTTGAGTTTACTTTTGCTGTCCTTCCACCATAGGAGAAGGTCATATAGGTCGTTCTGCAATGTGCAGATTTCCTCGGTAGACAGCTTGCGTGTTGGGGCTTCGCAGATATCCAGGAGCTCTGACCATAAGTCTGTATAGTGGTGATACTGCCTGTCCCAATCCCTCCTGTAGCATGCCTCCATATGTTCGGTGAGCTTCCTATGCTGTCTGAGGTTGTAGGTTTTCTAAGGTATAGCTGCTTCTCTGGAGGTTTGGACATCTAAAACTGGGTTTTGCAAACCAGGCTCCACGTTTACATCAAGGGTGGGTGGAGGGTTCAAGTCCTCTGGTTCATCAGAGACATCTGTCATGGCTGAAGAAGTTGCCATACTTCAAATTGGCAAAAGGAGAATTTGGAAGATTTAGTGGTTTTCTGTTTTGTCCACTAGGGTGCACCACAAGCAGGTATCTGAATGTAGACACTTCTGCAAAATTCAGTACTTGACCACATAGGTGGCGCTGCAGGCGTGTGAAGTTATGTTGAGAAAATTCAGAAATTTTCAGTGGTTGACCACTAGAGATGTGCGTTGCAGGTGTGGGTGACGCTAGCGCAGTACACAATTTGGCCGCTAAAGGGTGTGTTGTGAAGTCTGGGAGACGTTTGGCGCAGAGCACAAATTTGCCTGTTTGTGGTACTTGCTAGGCCTGGAAGACACTGTTGCTATACACAAATAGGTCTCTTAGTGATGCTTGACCCTTGGGTGAAAGTGGCAAGAAATTGCTAAAATTAAGAAACTTCCTGCAAATTCATTACTTGCCTTAAAAAAATTTTTTAATTTTCTACTTGGCCACCAGACGGTGCTATAGGATGGCAGTTGAATGGTAGCCGATTAGACTGGAGGGAAAGGAAACTCATTAAAGGATTGAATATTCTTGTACAAAGTCATTTAAGAAATGCAATACTGTAATCCATAGCATAAACGCTATGGTGAAATAATTTCTCTTTGCTTTTAAGAAAAATCCTTCTTGACTTCAGCAGTATATCAAAGGGCAAGATGCTGAGTTTGTTTAAATCGTTTGCTAAATTAAGTGTCTCTCTTCAGGGGGGAGGAATGTGCCCCATTGCTGTGGACATTGCTCTGGCAGGAGGAATTTTTACAACCTTGTTGTTTGGAAATCAGGTTGTAAACTGGCTGGAGACTTCTTTTTTTTGCCCCCTCGAAGCAGCAGAGGGCAGAAGAAATGTGAAGCCTTTCCGGCCCCTCTAGTTTGCAAACAGACATTGAATCAGCAAATTCAAAAAAACTTTAAACCTTGACTTCTTTAAAACAGATGCAATGAGCCAACACTCTCTTTTCTTGTTATGCAAATTGAGTCTTTGGGATAGCAGGAAGACAAATTGAGCAGATGGGGGGCGGTTCCTGTAATTCAAACTGGTTTTGCAACTTTGTGGCTCAGAAAGAGAGAGATGCAGAGAAAGCATTGCTTCGGAAGCTCTGTTTTGTCTCTAGCAAGTGGGGGAATTCCAGTCCTTCCCACCACCCAAACAGCATGTAAAAAGTTCCATTGCACAGAGAGAAAGAGAGACAATGAGAATTCAGGCAATCCGATTAGTTATATCTCTGCTTTAGAGACTCAGATTAACATTGCATTTTGACTTGGGAGTCCTGGTGGATTCTACCTGGGTTGAGTTTGACCTGGTCTCCCTCGATGAGGTGGAAAGGGTCATGCGGAGGCTGTCTTCCACCACGTGTTTATTGGACCCGTGTCCTTCCTGGTTGGTGTATGCCTCCAGGGAGGTTACACGCGGCTGGCTCCAGGCAGTTGTTACGCTTCCTTGAGTGAGGGGTCTTCCTGCCACCTTGAAAGAGGCGGTGGTGAGGCCCCTCCTCAAGAAGCCTGCCTTGGACCCAGCCGTTTTGAATAACTATCGTCCTGTCTCCAATCTTCGCTTTTAGTGAAGGTTGTTGAGAGCGCAGGTTCAGCAGCTTCCTTGTTCCTGGAGGAAGCTGATTATTTAGACCCAGATCAATCGGGCTTCAGGGCCGGACACAGCACGGAGACAGCATTGGTCGCACTGATGGATGATCTCTGGAGGGCTCAGGACAGGGGTTTTCCTCTGTCCTAGTCCTGTTAGATCTCTCAGCGGCTTTCGATACCATCGACCATGGTATCCTTCTGCAGCGCTTAGAGGATTGGGGGGGGGGGCTGTTTTCGGTGGTTCTCCTCCTTCCTCTCAGGCCGCTGCGGTGTTGGCAGGGGGCAGAGGTCGGCCCGAGGCCCCTCACTTGTGGGGTGCCTCAGGGTCTGTCCTCCGCCTCTCCTGTTTAATATCTACATGAAACCGCTGGGTGAGATCATCCGAGGTTTGGGGTGAGGTATCATCAGTATGCTGATGATACCCAGTTTATATCTCCACCCCAGACCAGATCAGTGATGCTCTCTCCGTGATGTCCCGGTGTCTGGAGTACGGGTCTGGATGGGTAGTAACAGGCTCCAGCTCAACCCCACCAAGACTGAGTGGCTGTTCTTACGCGCATCTCGTCTTTATTGGATGTACCATCTTTGGTCATGGGGAGAGGTGTTGCCCCCATGGATAGGCAAGGAACCTGGGTGTCCTCCTGGATTCACAGCTCAGTTTGGAGGAGCATGTGGGAGCTGTGGCCAGGGGGGCTTTGCCCAGGTTCGGCTGGTTCGCCAGGTTCGCCCTTATTTGGACTGAGATGCCCTTCAACAGTTACTCATGCTCGCACCTCTAGAATCGACTACTGCAATGCTCTTTACATGGGGCTCCCCTTGCGGACGATCCGGAGGCTACAGCTGGTGCAGAATGCGGCCGCGTGGGCTGTGATGGGGGTATCCCGATACTCCCATGTTACACCCTCTCGCGGCTTGCATTGGTTGCCGGTCGCCTCCCGGGTCGCCTTCAAGGTGTTAGTAACAACTTATAAAGCCCTTAATGGCTTGGGTCCAGGGTACTTGCGGGAACGCCTCCTGCCAGCATCACTTTCCGATCGCCCTGTTCCTCTCATGGAGGGGCCTCCTTGGGGTGCCGGTCATGCATTGTCGGCTGGCGGTTCCCAGGGCTAGGGCCTCTCTGTGGAGTGCCTGCCCTTTGGAATCAGCCCGTGGATCTCCGTTTGGCCCCTGACCTCCGCTCCTTCCGCTGGGACCTGGAGACTTGGTTGTTTCAACAGGCCGGCCTGGAATGACCCTGGGGGTCTGAGGTTTTAATTTTTTAATTTTTAACCGTATTCGGCTGGTTTATCTGTTTAATTCTCTTTTATTGTAAATTTCTTCTGTTTTAATGTTCGCCGCCTGAGTCCTTAGGGAGTAGGGCAGCATACAAGTCGAATAAATAAATAAATAAATAAATAAATAAATAAATAAATAAATAAATTTCCATCATCCTTTTACTGAGGGATTGCAGGAACTCTTATCTACATATCATTTTACTATTCTGTCCTTTGAATCACTTGCTGAATATAAAGACAGATAGATAACTCTACAAATTCTTCCATACAAAGTTTCTTTTATTGAATTATATTAGGTATCCTCAAGGTAACTCACAGTTATGTCGAGATGCATCTAATGTCCAATTCTTTGCATAGTTGAAATCATAGTGTAAAATGATAGGGATAAGAGATAACCATCTTTTTACTATCGTCCTCTGTAATGTACAAAAGCAGATAGATAACTCCAAAAAGCATCCATACAAAGTCTTTTATTGGTTCATCAGGCATTCTCAAGATAACTCACAGTTATGATGAGATTCTTCTCAATGTCCAATTCTTTGCATATCTGTCTTTCTGGGTAAAAAGATGGTTATCTCTTATCCCTTTCATCCCATATTGTAGAAGCAGGGGTAGAGATGCTAGCACGAGGCTGGGTTCCTCACACATCTCAACAGCCTACACCCCGAAATACAATTTACCATGGAAACAGAAACCAACAACCAACTTCCGTTCCTGGATGTCCTCATTAACAAAAAACCCAATGGCTCCCTAGGACACACCATCTACCAGAAGAAGACACACACCAACCGCTACTTAAATGCACAATCCCATCACCACCCTGCACAGATCAACTCTGTAGCCAAGACCTTCATCTCCAGAACCAAACGCCTAGCTGACAAAGACCACTTGAGAACAGAATTACACACCCTCACTAACGTATTAATGTCCAATGGATTCCAAAGAAGCACAATCACCAACCTAATCCGAAGGGAGACTCCCCCCAAAAACCAAGACACAGAACAGGACAATGGCATCGCCCTCCTCCCTTACATCAAAGGCACCACAGATAAAATCAGCAAAATTCTCCACAAACACAATATCAGGACAGCCTTTGGCACTGACCAAAAAATAGCCAACATCTTAAGAAATCCCAAAGACAAGATCCAGCTAAAAAACCAAGGAGTTTATGAAATACCATGCAAAATTTGCCCAGCCGCATACATTGGACAAACCAACAGGAGAATAAATGCTTGCAGCAGACACAAAACGCAGTCATAAAGAAGAAAAACTTCCTCCCTTTTCCAGCACCTTAAAGCCACAGGACATGAAATTGGTTTTGAGGGATCCAAACTTATCTCCAACACTGAACACTTCAACAAAGAGAATAATTAGGGAAGCCATTGAAATAGAGAAACACCCCATAACATGAATAAACGGGATGATACTTCCCCTACCAGACATCTGGAAACTAGCCGTAATCAACAAACTAAGTCCCAGCCACGAAAACCAACACGGACCCAAAATAACACATGATGCCACCACCAATCTCCCTCACCAGACTTAAACCCAAGCCCACACCACAGACAAAAAGCAACCACCGTCCAGAAACCAGACAATAGCTGCAACTCTAGCTGCTACACCCCGCTCCGACCCCCAAACTAAGCAAACTGACACACGCTATAAACACATAGCCAGACCTCAAACTCGGAGCCAAACCAAGGCCCGGAATGTCACATCACAGCCTTCCACCCAGGACACTACATCACAGAACTCAGGAGATTACAACACAAAACATCAGGAGGTTGCAACACAGACAACGACCCAGGAGATTACAGCACCACACCCAGGACGTCACAACAATCAGAACTCAGAAGGTCATCACACAGCCATTACCCAGGTCGTTACAACACAAAAGGCTGAGAGACACACAGCCAGCACCTCAGCCACACAGGGTCTCAGGAAAAGCCATCCAATCTGCATACATCAACTCCATCAACCAATCAAGAAGTAACAACACAGCCAACTCTGGAGTTTAAAAGGGAAAAACAGCCACGATCACACACTTCTCCCAGAAGAACGAAGCTGAAGACACCAGCCTGAGGATGACGGATGAGATTTCGTCAAAACGTTGCCAAGGTATTCTCAATCTTACACGGGACAAGACCCGATACACCAAGACCTATACCTTTACCCGTGAAAATCTACGAAAACATATACATATATATATAAATAATTGTATTTCCATTATTATTTATTAATTTATTTATTATTTTATTAATTCGACTTATATGCCGCCCCCTCTCCCAAAGGACTCGTGGCGGCTCACAGATTAAAAGAAAATACAACAATAAATTACCTAAAAAGCATATTAAACAAACTAAGCCGGATTAACATTAAAACCCCCAAAGATTAAAATAAAAAAAAACCCAAGGAGTCAGCATAGCCCAGATTGTAAAAACAGCCAGGTTTTTAACTCATGGCGGAAGGTACGGAGATCAGGAGCAAGCTGGAGCTCCAGTGGAAGGAGATTCCATAAAGTGGGGGCCGCCACAGAATAGGCTCTCCCCCGAGTCCCCGCCAAGCGACATTGAGTCGTGGACGGCACCCTGAGGAGGCCCTGCCTATGCTCCCGTACCGGGCGGTTGGTACTTGAAACTGGGAAGAGTCATTCTCGTAAGTATCCTGGACCCATGCCATGTAGGACTTTGAATGTTAACACTAAACCCTTGAATCTCACCGGAGGGCAACCAGAAGCCAATGCAAGTCGCGCAGGAGAGGTGTAACTTGGAAGTATCGGGAGGCTCCCAACACTACCCGCGCGGCCACATTCTGCACCAGCTGCAGCCTCCGAGTGGTATGCAAGGGCAGTCCTAAGTAGAGAACATTACAGTAGTCCAGTCGGGAGACAACGAGGGCCTGAGTAATCGTGCGCAGGGCATCCCGGTCCAGATATGGGCGCAGCTGGCGAACCAGCCGGACCTGGACAAAGGCCCCCCTGGCCACGGCTCCCACCTGCCCCTCCAACTTGAGCCGCGAGTCCAGGAGGACCCCCAGGTTCCGTGCCTGTCCACGGGAGTAACACCTCCCCCATGACCAAAGATGGAACCTCAACTGAACCGGGATGTCGGTATGCACACCACTCTGTCTTGGCTGGATTGAGTCGGAGCATGTTCCTGCCATCCAGATCCACAACGCTTTCAAACAACGGGACATCACGGAGAGAGCATCACTGATGTGGGCCGGGGTGGAGATATATAACTGCGTATCATCAGCATACTGATAACTCACCCCGAAACCATGGATGATCTCCCCCAGCGGCTTCATATAAATGTTGAACAAGAGAGGCGAGAGAACCGACCCTGGGTACCCCACAAGTGAGAGACCTCGGAGTTGATCTCTGCCCCTGCCAACACTGTTTGCGAGCGTCCTGAGAGGTAGGAGGAGAACCACTGTAAAACAGTGCCGCCCACTCCCAACCCCCCAAGACGCCACAACAAGATACCATGGTCGATGGTATCGAAAGCCGCTGAGAGATCTAACAGGACCAGGACAGAGGAAAAACCCCTGTCCCGAGCCCTAGAGAGATCATCAATCAGCGCGACCAATGCTGGCTCGTGCTGACCCGGGTCGGAAGCCCGATTGGTACGGATCCAGGTAGTCCGCTTCTCCAGGAAAAGTGGCAATTGCTGGGCCACCACACTCTCAACAACCTTCGCTAAAAGTGAAGGTTGGAGACCGGACGAAAGTTGTTCAACACGGCTGGGTCCAGGCAGGCTTCTTCAGAAGGGGGCCTCACACCGCCTCTTTCAAGGCGCAGGGAACAGCCCCTCCTCAATGAAGTGTTGACCACCGCTCGGAGCCAGCCGCACGTGACCTCCTGGAGGCATAAACCAACCAGGAAGGGCACGGGTCCAATAAACATGTGGTGGAGCTCAGCCGCGCATGATCCTGTCCACTTCATCCTCAGAAACAGGATCGAACTCAGTCCAGATGACATTAACCAAACCACTGCCTCCCCCTCCAGACCCTGCAAGTCCGAGCGCAAAACCCTTCCCGGATCTGAGCAATTTTATCCTGCAGAAAGACCAAATCCTCAGCTCTGCCCGCAAGGGTCCACACCTCCCCCAAGTGTAGGAGGGAGAGGGCAACCCCAAACAGGGCGGGCGCGGGCAGTTATCTGGATGATGAGGGGTGGAGAAGTAAAGTCTCCTCCGCCCCCGCAGCCACCAGGTAAGTCCTAATAAAGGCTCTCAACTGGGCTCGGTCAGATACGGAGCGGGACGCCCTCCACCTACTCTCTAGTCCCCTTCTACAACACTTCATCTCCCGGAGCCCCTCGGTGTACCGGGGGCTAACCGGGATCTGCGTTGAGTAAGGGGACGCATGGGGACAACCCTGTCCAGGGCCCCCGCAGCCGACTGTTGCCAGGTAGCCACAAGGACCTCGACCGGGCTGTGGGTAAGGGATGCAGGAAAAAAACCCAGTTCTGCCTGGAACCTCTCAGGGTCCATCAGGCACCTGGGGCGGAACCATCTAGATGGCTCCTCATCCAGCGGTGTGTAGGGCGGCTTGTTGGAAGGCCAGCCGTAGGAGATAGTGGTCTGACCATGGAACCGGATGGGTTACAATAACACCATCCCCCAGGCCACTTCGCCACCGCTCTGAGACAAAAACCAGGTCGAGCATATTGCCCCCTTCGTGAGTCAGGCCAGCTATTAACTGGGTCAGACCCATGACTCCATGGAAGCCTTGAATTCCTGGGCAACCCCGAGCCGCACCCAAGAGGGGGAGGTTGAAGTCCCCAGAACTATAAGCTCCGGGAACTCCACCGCCCCCCCGAGACGGCATCGAGCAGCCCAGGCAGGGCGGCTGATACACAGCTGGGGACAGGTATGTAAGCAGCACGCCCATCTGACCATGAGGCCCGAACCTCACGAGGAGGGGACTCACCCGCCAACTCAGGAGCAGGGGCCTCCTTGGAAGCAGGGCCTCCCGGATAACGACAGCCACCCCACCACCCCTTCCCTTGGGTCGAGACCGGTGCATAACCCGAAAACCTGGGGGGACAGATATCAACCAGAGGGACACTGCCCTCTGGCCCCAACCAGGTCTCGGTAATACAAGCCAGGTCCGCGGCCTCCTCCTCAATAACCTCCCAGAGGAGGAGCGCCTTATTCACCTGGCATTAAAATACACCAGCCGGAGCCCAGGGGCCCTGGATCCCAAAACCCCCAGAAATTGAGAAGAGGTCGAGGGGTCGGAGCGCGCCACAGCTTGAATGCAGCGGGGGCGCGCTCCCCTAACATGATACAGCCCCCCTCCTCCTCAACTCCTACCCATTCCAACCACCCTGGGAATCAAGGCCCCCACTATTCCGTCCGGGACTCCGCCACCCCCACCCGACCCCCTCCAACCCCGAGCCTTACAACACAAATCATCATAATTTCAACAGCATTTTTGACATCTATACAAATTTTAATCTTGTAAACCTTAACATGACGCAGCCAAGGGGTTAAATTTTAAATTGGGAAAGGGACGACTTTTAAAATTTTTAATTCATTGTTTAATGGTTAGGGAGGAGGGAGGGGGCTCTGCCTTTTCGGTAGAGTCTGGTTTGCCGGGCCGGTGGGGGGTCTCATAGTGGAGGGGGGGGTGAGGGGGCCACGGGTCCGCATCAAGTAGGGTGGGATTGACAATCCCAGGGCGATTGGTTATGCAGGGGGGGGACGAGACAGAGAGGCCATATCATGTATTGGGAGACCCCGCCCATTCGAGCAGTGGTGTGCTCCGACCCTCAGGTCTCTGCCCGCTCCCTGGGTCCTTGGGCGGTGTGGTCCTGGGCTCAGGCTGGTTGTATGTAAACACCAGATCCGTAGCTAATAAGGCTCCCCTCCTCCGTGAACTCATTGAGGAGGAGGCTGCGGATCTGGCGTGTATCTCACGGAGACCTGGTTGGGGCCTGAGGGAGTGTCCCTCTGTGCGATCTATGTCCCCCAGGGGTTTCGGGGTGCACGGCCACGAGCCCAGGTAGGTAAGGGGAGGAGTAGCTATTGTTATTAGGGAGAGTTTCCAAGGGAGGCCACTGTCCCGCAGATTGGCGGTTGCGAGTCCCTCCTTCTGAGGGTTGGGCAGGGTGGTGGTGGGCTGTTGTTGACGTACCTGTCCCCCAGCTGCGTTTGCAACGGCCCTTCCCGAGCTGCTGGATGCCCTCTCGGGAGTGGTGGTGGAGTTTCCCAGACTATTGTCCTGGGGGACTTCAACTTGTCCTCCCGAGGGGTGGCGTCTGGACTGGCTCAGAGTTGTTGGCATCCATGACAGCCATGGACCTGACCCAGGTGATTCAGGGGCCCACCCATGAGGGGGGAACGCGCTCGACCTGGTTTTATCTCAGGGCAGTGGTGTAGTGATCTGGGGGTGGATCTCCGGTTATTCTACCCTATCATGGACAGATCATTATCTCCTGAGGCTGGTCTTCAATCTGCTTCTCTTCGCTGCTGGGATGAGGAGCCGATACGATGTTCCGCCCAGGCGCCTGATGGACCCGGAGAGGTTTCAGATGGCCCTGGGGTTCTCTGCCCACTCCCTGTCCACAGCCCAGCCGAGACTTTGTGTGGCCACCTGGCAAGAGCGGGGCCTCGGCAGCACTCAACCAGGTTGTCCCCTTGCGGCCTCTCCCTTGCCGTAGACCTCGTTTGGCTCCTTGGTTTTCAGAGGAGCTTCGGGGAATAAAGCGGCAGAGGAGACTCCTAGAGAGCAGGTGGAGGACTAGTTGCTCTGAGTCTGACCGTCTCCAGTTAAGAGCCTATATTAGGACTTATCTGGAAGCAATTAGAGCAGCGAGATGTGCTTACTTCTCCGCTCTGATCGCGTCTGCAGATGATCGCCCTGCGGCCCTGTTAGGGTCACTGCTCCCTCCTGCAATTGAGGGAGGGAGGGGACCCCCTGCGGGGCAGAGCAGAGGATTTTAGTTTACATCTAGCGGATAAGGTCGCTCAGATTCGGGCTGGCTTGGACTCCGACTGGCAGGATGTTGACGATGGAGTGGCGATGAGTCTTGTGGATCCTATTTGGGTTGAGTTTGACTCTCTGTCCCTGGATGAAGTGGACAGGATCAGCGGAGGCTGTCCTCCACCACGTGTCTATGGACCTGTGTCCTTCTGGTTGGTTTATGCCTCCAGGGAGGTTACACAGGCTGGCTCCAGGCAGTTATCAATGCTTCTTGAGTGAAGGGGTTTTCCCGCCGCCTTGAAAGAGGCGGTGGTGAGACCCCTCCTTAAGAAGCCTGCTCTGACCCAACCGTTTTGAATAACTATGGTCCAGTCTCCAACCTTCGCTTTTAGCGAAGGTTGTTGAGAGCGTGGTGGTTCAGCAGCTTCCGCTGTTCCTGGAGGAAACTGATACCTTGACCTGTACCAACGGGCTTCAGGCCCGGATACAGCACCGAGACAGCATTGGTCGCATTGGTGGATGATCTCTGGAGGGCTCGGGACAGGGGTTTTTCCTCTGTCCTGGTCCTTTAGATTCTCAGCGGCTTTCGATACCATCGACCATGGATCCTTCTGCGGCGGCTCCGGGGGTGGGAGTGGGGGCACCATGTTACGGTTCTCCTCTTACCTTTCGGACGTTCGCAGTCGGTGTGTTGACAGGAGAGCAGAGATCCTCCCCGAGGCCCTTAGTTGTGGGGTACTCAGGGGTCGGTTCTATCACCTCTCCTGTTTAATATTATATTTATTAATGGGACTTATATGCCGCCCATCTCCGAAGACTCGGGTGGCTTACAATAAAAACAAACACAATAAATATTAAAAAAGAATTAAACTAATGGTCCCAATTAATACAAAACTTAAAAACCACCAAAATCTAAAAACCACCCCACCCGGATTGGTCAAATAACCAGGTCTTCAGGTCATGGCGTAAGGTGCGGAGGTCGGGGCCAAGCGGAGCCCAGGGGAAGTTGGTTCCAGAGTTCAGGGACCGCGACAGAGTAGGCACGTCGTCGGGGGACCGCCAGCCGGCATTGCCCGGCTGATGGGACCCCAAGAAGTCCCTGTCTGTGACTTCGTACAGGGCGGTTAGTATTCGATGTCGGCAGCAGTGCGCTCCCTTAAGTAATAAGGACCCATGTCATGTAGGACTTTGTATGTTAAAGTTAAAACCTTGAATCTCACCCGGAGGGCAACCGGCAACCAATGCAGGCAGCGCAGGAGGGGGCTAACATGGGAGAACCGGGAAACTCCCATCACCTCCCGCGCGCGCATTTTGCACCAGCTGCAGTCTCGGATGGTATGCAAGGGCAGTCCTAGATAGAGAGCGTTGCAGTAGTCGAGTTGCGAAGTAACAAGGGCATGAGTGACTGTACGCAGGGCATCCCGTTCCAGGAACGGGCGAAGCTGGCGAACCAGCGGACCTGGGCAAAGGCCCCCTGGCGACGGCTCCACCTGCTCCTCCAACCGGAGCCGTGCTTCCAGGAGGACCCCCAGGTTCCTCCCTATCCACAGGGGGCAACACCACTCCCCTATGGTCAACGATGGACATTCTAAGCTGGACCGAGATGCCGGTATGTACAACCACTCAGTCTTGGCCGGGTTGAGTCGAAGCATGTTGCCGTCCATCCAGATTCGTACCGCATCCAGACAGCGAGTCATCACGGAGAGGGCATCACTGATCTGGTTTGGGGTGGAGATATACAGTTGAGTATCATCCGCATATTGATGATACCTCACCCCAAAACCACGGATGATCTCACCCAGCGGTTTCATGTAGAAGTTAAATAAGAGCGGGGAGAGGACCGACCCCTGAGGGACCCCACAAGTGAGTGCCCTTGGGGCCGACCTCTGCCCTCCTGCCAACACCGATTGCGACCGCCCTGCGAGGTAGGAGGAGAGCCACCGAAGGACAGTGCCCCCCAGCCCCAACCCTACGAGGCGTCGCAAAAGGATACCATGGTCGATGGTATCGAAAGCTGCTGAGAGGTCTAATAGGACCAGGACAGAGGAAAAACCCCTGTCCCGTGCCCTCCAGAGATCATCCATCAGTGCGACCAATGCCGTCTCTGTGCTGAAACCAGGCCAGAAGCCCGATTGGTACGGATCAAGGTAATCCGTTTCCTCCAGGAAAAGCGGAAATTGCCGGGCCACCACACTCTCAACAACCTTCGCCAAAAAGCAAAGGTTGGAGACTGGACGAAAGTTGTCTAACACGGTCGGATCCAGGGCAGGCTTCTTCAGGAGGGGCCTCACCACCGCCTCCTTCAAGGCGGGGAAAGACACCTCTCTCAAAGAAGCGTTGGACAACTGCCCGGATCCAGCGCAGGTGACCTACCTGGCGGCATAAGCCAACCAGGAGGGCACGGGTCCAACAAACATGTGGTGGAACTCAGGCGCCGCATGATCCCGTCCACTTCATCCTCGGAAACAGGATCGAACTCATCCAAAATGTAATGGCCAGACACCCGTATCCCGCTCCTCCAACCACTGCAAATCAGAGGACAACCCGCTCCGAATCCAAGCGATCTTATCCGACAGATATTGCCCAAATTCCTCAGCTCTTCCCCGCAGCGGGTCCGGCCCCTCCTCTGGACGAGAGGAGGAGCGTGTGACCCGGAACAGGGCAGCCGGGCGGTTATCTGCGGACGCTATGAGAGCGGAGAGATAAGACGTTCTCGCCACTCTATCGCCCCAGTAAGTCCTAATATGGCTCTTAACTGGGCTCGACGGCCTGGGAGCGGGTGGCCCTCCACCTGCTCTCTAAGCCCCTTCGACGTGAAACCGCTGGGCGAGATCATCCATGGTTTTGGGGTGAGGTATCATCAATATGCGGATGATAACAGTTGTATATCTCCACCAGACCAGATCAGTGATGCTCTCTCGGTGATGTCCCGGTGCCTGGAGGCGGTGCAGGTCTGGATGGGGAGTAACAGGCTCAGGCTCAACCCGGCCAAGACTGAGTGGCTGTTCTTACGGCATCTCGGTGTTCAGTGGATGTGCCATCTTTGGTCATGGGGGTGGAGGTGTTACCCCCTGTGGATAGGGCGAGGAATCTGGCGTCCTCCTGGATGCACAGCTCAGTTTGGAGGAGCAGGTGGGGAGCTGTGGCCAGGGGGCTTTTGCCCAGGTTCGGGCTGGTTCGCCAGTCGCCTTACCTGAACGAGATGCCCTCGAACGGTCACCCATGCATCGTCACTTCCAGAATCGACTACTGCAACGCTCTCTACATGGGGCTACCCTGTGGATTACTCGGAGGTTGCAGCTGGTGCAGAATGCGGCTGTGCGGCTGTGATGGGGGTATCCCGAATACCCATGTTACACCTCCTGCGCGACTTGCATTGGTTGCCGGTTGCCTTCGGGTTTCCTTCAAGGGTTAGTAACAACTTATAAAGCCCTAAATGGCTTGGGTGCAGGGTTACTTGCGGGAAAGCCTCCTGCCCGCATCACAGTCCAATCGGCCCGTGTGCTCCCATAGGAGGGGCCTCTGGGAATTTACCGTCGGTCAGGCATTGTCGGCTGGCGGCTCCCAGAGCTAGGGCCTTTCTGTGGGAGCGCCCGCCCTATGGAATCAGCTTCCTGCGGATCTCGTTTGGCCCCTGATCTCTGCTCCTTTCGCCGAGACCTGAAGACCTGGCTGTTTCCAGAGGCCGGCCTGGATTGACACGGGGGTGGGTAGTTTTAAGAGTTTGTTTATTTTGTAATTTTATTGTTTTAGCTGTTTTTGTAATTTGGACTTGTTTTTATTTATTTATTTTTATTGTATATGTTTTTTTGTATGTTCGCCGCCCTGAGTCCTTTGGGAGAAAGGGCGCCATAACAAGTCTAAATAAATTAATAATAATAATAATAATAATAATAATAATAATAATAATAATAACATATTACATTTACATTTATCAATTACTAATTAATATCTTAATCCATAATTATATTCTTATATATTCTACGTATCTATCATTCGTTTTCTTGAGATCTCTTACAAATTAATTTTCACATCTTATTTCTTATTTCTATTTGTTATCCAATCGTACCATTTGTGCCAATTTAAAAAATATTCAGAGTCTTCTTTCAATTTCAATGTAAGCATATTCATTTCAGCACTTTCCATTATTTTTTGTTGTATTAGTTCTTCACTAGGGATATTGGAAGTTTTCCACATTTGTGCAAAAGCTGTTCTGGTGGCTGTTAAATGCCTAGCACTTAAGTTCCAGCTGCCTGCAATTAGTGCAGGCTCAAATCCCACCAGGCTCAAGGTTGACTCAGCCTTCCATCCTCTCGGGGTAGGTAAATTGAGGACCCAAGCTTGTTGGGGGCAATAAGCTGACTTTGTAAAAATGCCACTTAGTAATAAGCAGGCATATACAATGGAATGAAGGCTATTGCTGAACGCATTGGGTTGTATCCCAAAAATTGTAAGCCGCCCTGAGTCTTCGGAGAAGGGCGGCATATAAATGTAATTTTTAAAAAAATTACTTTTTTTGGAAGTTGGTCTTTAATAATTCCTAAGAGAAAAGTTTCTGGTCTGAGTTCAATTTGATAACTGGTGATCTTCTGTAGCCAGTTTTTGATTTTGATCCAGAATGTCCTGGTCTCAGGGCATAGCCACCACATATGGTAGAAGGTACCATCAACGTGTTGGCATTTCCAACATTTTGGGCTTAAATTGGGGTATATTTTAGCCAATCTCATTGGAGACAAATACCATCGGTAAAACATTTTATACAGGTTTTCTTCGTATGATGAGGATATTGTTAGCTGATAATTTACGTTCCATAGTTTCTCCTATTCTTCTAAATCTTCTTATATCCAAAATTCTGTGCCCAGGCTATCATGGTACACTTCACTGTCTCTTCTTCCATTTTGAAATCTAATAGATATTTGTATATTTTCGATATAAATTTTTGTTCTGGTCCCAGTAAAATTTTATCTAATTGCCCTTCATCCAAACCAAAATCAAAATCTTCTAGGTCTATTTTGTATCTATTTTGGATTTGTAAATATGGCCACCAATCGATTATAATACCTTTTTCTTTTAATACTTGATTTTAATTTCCCTTGATTATCTAATAATTCATCATAGCTTATCATTTTTCTTATATCTAATCTATTCTATTCGGGTGGATAATGTTTATTTTAAATCTTTCTCCATGTTATAATAAGTGAGTCAATAAGGGTTGGTTAAAGTAAGTATGTATATTGCTTTTTTTCTCCCACAAAAATGCATGCCAGCCTATCTGGAGGTCATGACCTTCTAATGTTGAAATTATCTTGTCTTTTAATTTAATGCAATCTTTTATCCAGTTTAATACTGCTGCTTGGTAATAAAGCTCCCACTCTGGTAGTCCAAAACCACCTCTGCTCCCACTATCTTGTAATAATTTCATTTTAATACATGGCTTCTTGCCCAACCAGACAAATTTAGTTGTCATTTTGTTTAATTCTGTGAAAAAGGGTTTTCCTAATTTTATTGGAATCATTTGAAATAAATACATTAGTTTTGGTAAAGTATTAATTTTTAATACTGCTATTCTCCCTAGTAATGACAGTTGGAGTGTCCCCCATGTTTCCAATTCTTTTCTAATTTGCTTTACTAATTTTGTATAATTATCATCTTTTATTGATGAGCATCTAGAGGATAGCCATATTCCCAAGTACTTCACCTTTTTTACTATCTGCAGCCCCATTTTATTTTCTAGTTCTGTTTTCTGCTTTGTAGTACAATTTTTAACTATCGTTTTGGTTTTATTTCTATTTATTTTGAGTCCTGATACTTCTCCAAATTGTTCTATTAGTTGTTGTAGGAAGTTAGCACCCACTCCTCTCCTAGAAAAATGAAATATCCTGGGAAATATTAAAATGGCAGAATATTTCCCCTAAAAAGAGTAGAAACTCAACAGCAGAAACACCTCAGAAGCAGAAGCTCACCGCCACCTTTGTTAATGGGTGGGCCATTAAGGCCTGGGCCAGAATATTTTACATAACAAAGATCTCCAGGTAAAGCTATAGCAATTGACCAAAAGCCCTTTCAGTGCATTATTTATTTATTTATTTATTTATTTATTTATTTATTTATTTATTTGGCTTGTATGCCGCCCCCTCTCCAAAAGGACTCAGGGTGGCTAACAACTAAAACCACATTATAAATTATTTAACTAAAACTATATTAAACAATCAAGTCAAATTAGCATAAAACCCCCAATTTAAACAAAATCAATCCCCCACCCAGGAGGTCAGCACAGCCCAAACTGTTCAAATAGCCAGGTCTTTAAATCATGACAGAAGGTGTGGAGATCGGGGGCCAAATGGAGCCCCAGGGGAAGCTGGTTCCAGAGAGTGGGGGCCACCACAGAATAGGCCTTCCCCCGGGTCACCGCCAAGCGGCACTGGGTCGCAGACGGCACCCCGAGGAGCCCCTGTCTGTGCACTCGCACAGGGCGGTTGGCATTCGATGCCGGCAGGAGTAGTTCTCATAAATACCCTGGACCCATGCCCTGTAGGACTTTGCATGTTAATACAAGGACCTTGAATCTCACTCGGAGGGCAACTGGTAACCAATGCAGGTCGCGCAGGAGGGGCATAATATGGGAGTACCGGGAAGCTCCCATCACAACCCGCGTGGCCGCATTCTGCACCAGCTGAAGCCTCCAGGTGGTATGCAAGGGCAGTCCTAAATAGAGAGCATTGCAGTAGTCGAGTCGAGAGATGACAAGTGCCTGAGTGATCGTGCGCAGGGCATCTCGGTCCAGATATGGGCGTAGCTGGTGAACCAGCCAGACCTGGGCAAAGGCCCCCCTGGCCACGGCTCCCACCTGCTCCTCTAACTTGAGCTGTGAGTCCAGAAGGACCCCCAGGTTCCATGCCCTGTCCACGGGGGGCAACACCTCTCCCCCCATGACCAAAGATGGAACCTCATGACTGGTCTGAGATGTCGGTATGCACAACCACTCTGTCTTGGCTGGATTGAGCCGGAGCATGTTCCTGTCCACCCAGATCCGTACCGCATCCAGACAATGGGTCATCACGAAGAGGGCATCACTGATGTGGCCTGGGGTGAAGATGTATAACTGTGTATCATCAGCGTACTGATGATACTTCACCCCAAAGCCAGGGATGATCTCACCCAGCGGCTTCATATATATGTTGAACAAGAGGGGTGAGGGGACCGACCCCTGAGGTACCCCACAAGTGAGAGACCTCAGAGTCGACCTCTGCCCCCCTGCCAACACTGATTGCGAACTTCCCGAGAGGTAGGAGGAGAACCACCATAAAACGATACCTCCCACTCCCAACCTCCTGAGACGCCGCAACAGGATACCATGGTCAATGGTATCAAAAGCTGCTGAGAGATCTAACAGGACCAGGACAGAGGACAAACCCCTGTCACGCACCCTAGAGAGATCATCAATCAGCACAACCAATGCCGTCTCCATGCTGTACCCGGGCCGGAAGCCCGATTGATATGGATCCAGGTAGTCCGCTTCCTCCAGGAAAAGCAGAAACTGCTGTGCCACCACACTCTCAACAACCTTCACCAGGAAGCAAAGGTTGGAGACCAGACGGAAGTTGTTCAAGACGGCTGGATCCAGGGCAGGCTTCTTCAGGAGGGGCCTCACCACTGCCTCTTTCAAGGCGGCAGGGAACAGTCCCTCCCTTAATGAAGCATTGACCACTGTCCAGAGCCAGCCGCACGTGACCTCCCTGGAGGCATAAACCAACCACGAAGGGCACGGGTCCAATAAACATGTGGTGGAACTCAGCCGTCACATAATCATCCAGCAAGGCTCAACCAAGCCTGGAACTCAGGACAGCCTACAGAGTTGCCCCTGCATGGCCCCATGGGAGTCTGACAACCAATCAGAATACAAGCTCCAATTCAAATCCCAACAAAGGTTATAAAACCCAGGCACTCTCAGCATATCAGCCCTTCTTGATCTCTTCCTTCACCTTGAAGCATGTAATTCTTCCTTTTCACTTTGGAGCTCCAAGCCATGTGGTCCTGTCCACCATTAAACCATCTTTCTAAACAGCCTCCATGTTTCCAGCATCTTTTTCCCCACTTGGAACTGAACCCAGAAGGATATTTCTTCCAACATTGTAATAGTGTTTGTCCCGTGTTCATTGGGTCTTCTAATATGAATGCCAAATCATCTGCAAATGCTTGAACTTTGTATTCTTTGTTTCTAATTTTAATCCCTTTTATTTCTGGGTTTTGTCTGGTTGCGGCTAGTAGCACTTCCAAAGATAAGATTTCGCAATTCCAAAATCATCTGTGTGGTCTCCATTTATCAATACACTCGCTCTTTGACTTTGTGGGAAGAAAAAATAGGCTATTGTTCTATCACATTCAATAAGGCCTTTGGATGATAGCAGACCCCAGAATAAAAGAGACATGAACCAAAGTTTTAGACAGGATGATTTCAAAATGTACCAGAACTATTTGTAATCCTGCTGAGCTGTTTTGTAAAATGTGATTTTGCAAAGTATGTAGTTTTGAAAACCATGAGAAATAGGAAACAGAATGTAGCTGATGGATAGAGGTTTGAGATGTACATGGGTATATGTGGAGACTGTCAGTAAGAAAGAACAGGGAAGTAAGTTGTGAAATGCGTACAGAAAAGTATAAAAAGAATGTCTTGGGATGTGTTCAGGGCCACTGCCATGGCTACTCCTTGCCGGACTCAGCCATGTTGGTGGACCTCATTGAATGGGTTGTTTGTAAGTATTATCTTACTGAAATGTTATGTTATGATGGCTGTTTTTGTTCCAAATTTCTCATGAAATAAACCTCTGATCTCAAAGTAGGATTTATTGCCTGTGGTTTATCTGTGTTCCTCTTTTATTGAGTTATTTTTGCAACTTTATATATATATATATATATATGTAGGTCTTGGTGTATTCGGGTCTTGTCCCGTGTAAGGTTGAGAATACCTTGGCAACGTTTCGACGAAATCTCATCCATCATCTTCAGGCTGGTGTCTTCAGCTTCGTTCTGGGAGAAGTGCGTGATCGTGGCTGTTTTTCCCATATATATATATATATATATATATATATATATATATATATATATATATATTTCTTGTAATGTTTTTCTATATTGGTACCGAAATTTAGTGTTAGAACTTGTTCAATTGTTAGCCAAATACCAAGATATTTTACTTTTTTAACTATTTGCATTCCCAATCTTTCTTTTAATTCCATTTTTTGTTTATCCGTCATATTTTTAGTTAATATCTTTGTTTTGTTTTTATTTATTTTAAATTCCACTACATTGCCAAATTCTTCGATTTCTTTTATTAAAGCAATCCTGGTTTCATCCAAATCCTCTAAGAAAAATACTATATCATCAGCAAATGCTTGTATTTTATATTCCTCTTTTCTAATTGTAACCCCTTTAATTTCTTTATTCCTTCTAATGCTCATTAATAAATTTTCTAATGCAAGGATAAAGAGTAGGGGTGACAATGGACATCCTTGTCTTATTCCTTTATTTATATTAAATGCTTCTGTTCTATCTCTGTTTAGTAACACACTGGCTGTCTGAGTTGAATAGATTGCCGATGTCATCCTAATGAAGTTATCCCCAAAGACCATGGCTTTTAACTGTTTTGTAAAGAACTGCCAATTTACATTATCAAACACTTTTTGTGTGTCCAAGAACACCAGTGCTGCTTGTTTTCCGGAGTGTGTATCATAGTATTCTAGGACATTTATTACTGTTCTGGTATTGTTTTTAATTTGTCTATTCGGTAAAAATCCATTCTGATCAGTATGTATAATTTTATTTAATATTCTTTTAAGCCTTTCTGCAATTATAGTCATAAGTATCTTGTAGTCAACATTCAGTAGTGATATGGGCCTATAATTTTGAATTTGCTGATGGTCTGTATCTTCTTTTGGGATTAAAGTAATGTAGGTTTCCTCCCATGATTTGGGTAATTTCGCTGTCGCTAGGGCTTTGTTGTATAGTTCTAACATTTGTATTTCTAATATTTCTTGTAATGTTTTATATAGCTCCCTGGGGAGGCCATTTGGTCCTGGTGTCTTATTATTTTTCTGTTTCTGGATTGCCTCCTGTAATTATATTAATGTTATTTCCTTGTTCATCATTTCCTTACTTTCTTCCGAAATTGTAGCTAACCCTTTCCTTTTTAAATACTGTTGGATGTTTTCTTCTATTATATCTTCCCGCCTATATAATTCCTCAAAGAAGGTTTTAACAATGTTTTTTCTTTTCCATCTGATGTTGTAGTATGCTATCAGCATCTTTCAGTTGCTGTATCAATCTCCTCTCATTCTTTCTTTAATTTGTAGGCTAACCACCTTCCCGGCTTATTCGCATGTTCAAAGTGACTTTGCTTCACCCTTCTCATATTTTGTACCCATTCTTCCTGCATCAACATATTTAATTTGTGTCTAATCATAGCTCTTTCTTCATTTGTTACCTTATTGTGCGGTTCTTTTTGTAGTGTTATTTCCAAATCTGTAAGTGTATTTTGGAATCTAGTTTGTTTTTCTTTCTTTTCTTTATGTCTTCGTGCTGTGTATGATGTGTATGTTCTGAACTGACGTTTGTTGTTTCCTATTTTCTCTTAAAAAGATCTCTAATTCCTTTTTCATCATTTTGGCATATTCTTTTTCTTTCAGAATTCCTTGATTTAACATCCATCTTTTTTTCTTTTTTGGTCCTTTCCAACTTATTTTAATAGGATTGTGATCTGCCCATGTGTTTATCTCAATTTCTACTTCTTTTATATTTTGTTCTAATTCCACATTCATCCATATCATATCTAATCTTGACCATGATTTTTGTGGTACCAAATAGAAAGTAAATTGTTTTGTATCTGGATTCATTTCCCTCCACATGTCTTTCAATCCCAATTCATTTGTCATTTCATAGAATACTTTCAGTAGTGTTTTTCTTTTCTTCTTGTCTACACTATTACTCACATGATCTTTTTTGGGGTTCACTACTGCGTTAAAATCGCCTACCAGACATATATTTTCATACTCCATCTCTGTCAGTTCCTATATAATTTACAGTAAAATCCCTTCTGTTTTTCATTCAGTGCATATATAATTGTAAGTAACACTTTCTTATAATGTATTAGTATTTCAAGCATTAGAATTCTGCCCTCCTCATCTACATAAACCTGTTTGGATTGTAGCTGTTTTCTAACATATACTGCTATCCCTCTTTCTTTTTGTTGAGCTGAAGATACATATAGATTTCCCAATTTTATTGATTACAGAACTTTACTATAGTGTTTTTGTGTATGTGTTTCCTGAAGACATATGCGGTCTATGTTTTGTTTCTGTAGTTTAGTTAATAACTTTTTCCTCTTTGTTGGTGAGTTTAAGCTGTTGACGTTAATGGAGATTAGCTTAATTTCTTCTTCCATCCTACTTTTGGTATGTTACTTGTTGGTGTCTATTCGCTCTTACTTCTCTTTGTTGTCTTGTTTTTACGCCCTCTCTTTCTTGTTGTTCGATTTCTTCCTGTTCCCTTTCTTCTTTTTCTGTTTCTCTTTCCTCTGACTGTTGTTCTTCCTGGCTTCTACTCCCAACTTCTTCTTTGCTGGTTTGATTTTCTTCTGATATTACATAAAGGTCGAAGAATTCCCCTGCTTTCTCAATACTATCTATTTTGAACTTCTTATCCTGCCATGATATCAGCATCCCTTCTGGAATGAGCCACCTAAATAAGATGTTATGTTTGTTCAGTTGTGACACCAGGAAACGATAGTTCTTTCTATACTCTCTTATTCTTCTTGGGATTTGTTTTAATGTTACAATTACTTTTCCTTAAAAACCAATGGCTCGTCTCTTGCTATTTTGTATATTTTGTCTCTTATGAGTTCCTTCAAAAATCTTATATGGACCTCTCGTGGCAGCTTAAAGCGTCTCGCGTAGTTGGTGTATATTCTATACACCTCATCGATTTCTCTCCAAATCTCTTGTCCACTTTTTTGCAGTGCCTCCACCAATAGGTCTGACATTATTTTTGGTAGGTCTTCACCTCTATCTTCCGTCACATTTTGAAATCTAAGAAAGAAGTCAGCTCTCTCCATCTCCAAATGGGAAATCGCCTCTTCTAGCTTTCTATTTTCTCCCATCAGTTTCTGCTCAGTTGTATCCACCTTCTTATCCATCTGTTCAACCTTTGTCTCCATCACCTTTATTTTTTGTTCCATCTTGTCTATCACCTGCTGAATTGTTCCTATTCTGTCATCTAATTTCTGTATTTCTCCCTTCATTTCTCCCATCTCACTTTTAAAGTCTTCATGATTTCTTGATGTTGTTTCTTGGGTTTTCATCATAGTTTCTTGTATCATCATAAGCGTTGATTGTATTGTCTGCATATTTGGAGCAGGATTAATCTTTTCACAGCTCAGCATACCCTTGATTGAACGTTGTCCTGATGGCGATGCTGTTGTCAATGCTGAATTAGATGCTGTTTTTTTTTTCCAAATCTTTGTAAAAGTTTTAGTAGTTGACATTTTGAAGTTTCTAAAGTTCCTAAAGAAGTCTTTCAATACTATCATCAATTATATCAATCAAGCTCCAAAGAGTGTCAATCTATGTCAAATATCTCAATCTAAGTAACATATATCAGTCACTACAGTTCTAGTATAAATTAATTATTGAATGTCTAAAAATATAAGTAATATAAAAATATTATCCAAATTAATATCAATTTGTTTGTTTATATAGTTTTAGAGTAAGCTTAATAATGGTAAGAATCTAAAGTACATAAATATAGCTATAAACAATTCTCAGATAAATATCAGGAAGATATAGTTAATATAATTCTAATAGGTAGCTTATATAAGTAGTAAAATTACAATTCATGATTTTAGCATGTATAATATAAATAGACTAGAATAAGTGTATAGATAAATAAGTATATAAATATATAGATGTAAATATGTGTAGTTATAGTATATAAACAGTATAATATATAATATGCATAATATATAAATCAATTCATCAGATATAAAACATAAAGTATATAGTAACTATGTAATTTTTTTGAATACTTAAGTGATTTACAAATATTTAATCAATTCTCACTTCTCTTCCTACTCGTCGTCAAACTGTTCTCCACATTTCTTCTGTTTTGTCAGCTGTCTTTAACTGTTTAGTCTCTGTCTCTATCAATTTGCACAGTCACTGCCCTCTTTCAAGATGGTTCTTCTTCTCTATTTCCTCCTCTCCGAAGAACACTTATCTAATGTCTCTTTGTTCCTTAGCATCAATTAAATGTTTTTAAAAAGGTTTTAGAGTCATAAAGTTCAATCCTCTTCAGTTCTTCCAAGCCTCCACTTCTCTCTGACTGCCAAAGTGCTCACTTTCTATCAATCTCTGCTCCGCTCTCACCGCCGGTTTGCCACCACAACTATTTTCCCCAGAGGCTTCCTCTGCTAAGCACGTTTCTGAGGGCTCTCTTCTCTCGCCTTGTCAAACTGTCAAAGTCCGTTGTTTCTCCTCCGATGTGTTCACGTTGATCCTCACTCTCCTGCTTCCCGATCACAGCTGGCTGTCACGGCTTCGGACCTGCCATAAGCGTCAGGTTTCTTGCATGCTGGTTTCAAGGGGTTTCCTTTCGCCATAGCGGGAGGTTGCCTTCCTCCTCGCCACCCTCAAGGCTTCCCCTCTAATTTGCATTTCTCTCCAGGATCCACGATGCCCTAA
Source organism: Naja naja (assembly GCA_009733165.1). Classification (NCBI taxonomy): domain Eukaryota; kingdom Metazoa; phylum Chordata; class Lepidosauria; order Squamata; family Elapidae; genus Naja; species Naja naja. The sequence continues at coordinate 15,039 of SOZL01000174.1, read as the reverse complement.
TGGGCTCCCAGACACAAAAAATCGGACACAAAGGAGCGGAGATCGCTCTCCTTGCTCCGCTCCACCGTGACATCACCACCAGAAGTCCATATATAAACATTTTGAATACAGTGTATTGTCCAGGCATAACATTTTACAAAAGAAAAGAAAAAAAGAAATAGTAATATATATACTAATAACAATAGTAGTAGTACAACGGAATGATTTTAACTATATTGTCGTGCTCTGAGTTCTCTACGGAGCCTGTCAGCTCTGAACACACCTCGCAGCAAGTCAGCTGGCAGTGGAGAATATCACCTTAGCTCTGCTGATGCCAGATCTGTATTGTTGCTTGTGTGCTAGCGGATGGTGTTGAAGATTGCTTTAGAATGACTCAGCAGAGCTGTGAGCTGCAGGATGGATTCTGAAGCAACTGCAGGCTGCAGGATGGCTTCTGAAACAACTGCAGGGCTGGAAATGGTTTTTTCATGTATTGATGTGGTGCATATTGTTAGAGGGGGTTGGGGCGCATATAGGTAATTAAACATTGAGTTAAGACATGGTGAAGGTGGCACCAGGTGGGGATCAGTTAGTGAGGGTCAGAATAGGTTAGGGATGTAGACATGTTATAGGGTTAATAGCATTTAGAGATAATAGGTTAGGTGTGGCCAGAACTAGAACTGCATATAGTCTTGGGTGTGGTGGGGAGTCTCTCATGATAATGATAATAAAAGGAAAGGGAGCAAACTCAAACCCAATTCTAACCTTGCCTGGCTTTTAGCCATTCTTGCCTGATTAGAGTATTTGTTGTTTGCTGAGATGTTGAATAAACCATCATGGTCCTAAAGAGGAGCTGGAGTTTGGATTTATTTAAAGACAAATCTTCAATACTCAAGGACTGGCTGAGACATATTTATAATTATGTTAGCTTATTTGTAATCCTATTGATTATATTAGCATATAGTTATAAACAATGTTCATATGTAATTTATACATAGCAATACACTTCATGTAATTTCTACCTCTTATCTCTAACCATTCATAAAACCTATTCCACGTTAAGTAATACTCTGTATCTCCTTTATCTTTTATTTTCAATGTCAATCTATCCATCTCTCTGCGCATGCCTGACTAACCTGGCTGGTCTCTGCTGAGTCTCGGAGCGAGGTGGAAGGCTTGAGTGGTCCGAGAGGGTGTTTGGAGGGGTTTTTTATAGCCCCTGTACCTGGCATCGTCGCTGGTGGGCCTGGTGAGCCGAACGAGACCCTCGGTGGGGGATTTGCTGGGTTCTGGAGCGAGAGGGGATTGGCGTCATCTTCCCCCGGTTTCTGCACGCGCGGAGCTGCGGAGGCGTCGGCATGGCGTGGTAGCGGCTCCGGGCGCGCTGACGATGAGCCCGGCGGTGTTTTCCTCCTGGGGGCCTCGGATGAGATCGTCAGCTCGGATCTCGTTGGGCTTTGGGGCGAGCTGGGGGCTAGTGGCATCTCCCCCCCCCCTCCGTTTTCTGCATCGGAGCCTGCGAAGTGCCGGATGGTGCAGCAATGGCTCCAGGTGCGGCGTGTGAGCCCGGCGTCCCCCTTTTTGGATCATCTGGGGTGTGGTTTGGAGACTATAGCTGATCTGGGAGGGTTAACCCGAAGCGCCTGGAAGACCTGGAGTGAGGGCGGCCTCGGGAGTGATGGCGGCAATGGTGGTGAGGAGGGTGATGCTTGTGATTAGCTCTTGGCTTTATTTTGTTTAGAGGGCCAATGTGACACTGGGGCTGTCCCGGGTATGGCCTGGAATACAGCAGGAAGTATAACCGGTCCTTGGTCAGCTGTTATGGGTGGAGGCCTTGGCCCCGCCCAGGGGCTGTTAAGGGCTGCGATGTTTCCATCTATGGCGTTGGAGGTGATGGTGGCAACGCCCTTCTCCTGCTGCTTCTTATGGCCTGACTCTGGACTTTACCATCGACCATTGTGTTTGGTCATTTTGCCTCATTTGTGTTACTGCTTTCACTTATACTATCTGCCCCATCTTCGCCAACTACAAGGTACTTTAATTACTGGGATTGAATCACCTATGCCGTGCCACAAGCCACGGAGGGTGAGCTTGGACACCCAGTGACCTGGGCCCAGACTCCCAGTGCCGACTGTACACCCTTGAACTTGGTTCACGGCTACCAGACTTTATTGTTTCCCTTGCCGTGGTGAGAGAACGGCATTGGGGACTCACTGTCTTCTTAGATGGCCATTTAACATCTGTCTACCAACTGTCCAATTGGCCCATGGGGATACCGTGGTGAGAGTGCGGGCTTGATCCGGAGGAGGGTCTTAAACATCGACCACAGTTCTGTTGTGAGAGGGCAGCCTGGTTCCTGGACCCCCCAATGGGCAGTACCTTGGACTTTACCAAGTTCCTGTATTCCGGACTTTATCGTCTCCACCTACAGACATTTGTGCTGGTTCCTTGACATGCTTGGATCTGTAACATTCGAACTTTTACAGCAGCAGAACTTGGCCTTTAGGAGGTCCCCTCCTCCAGGACATGGCCTGCTATATTATCACTGGCCTACCTCGAGGATGGGTTATGGAACCCAGAGAGATGGCATGGCGGGGAGTTGGGTTGGGGTTGGGGCTCTAAGAAGGCAAAAAAGAGGGTCACTAGGGCCCCTTTAACTAAATTTTTAAACAAATTTTTAAGTAGGCTAGGGAGGTGGGTGGGAGATGATGCCGGGGGTGGACGGCAGCCTGGCTCGTGGCGGGGGGTGGGGGTTGGGGGCTGGTGGGGGCCCAGAGTGCGGGCCAGGGGCCGCGATTCCTAGGGTGGTTGGGATCGGTGGGAGACGACGAGGCATAGGGCCAGATCATGTGCTGGGAGCGCGCCCTCGCTATCTTCGAGCGGTGCCGCTCCGACCCTATAACCTCCTCCCTTGGGGGCAGGGGAATGGGGACCCCTGGGCTCAAGCTGGTGTATTTTAATGCCAGGTCCATGGCTAATAAGTCCTCCCTCCTCCGCGAGGTGATTGAGGAGGAGGCTGGGACCTGGCTTGCATCACGAGACCTGGTTGGGCCCAGAGGGAGGAGTCCCTCTGGTTGATTTATGCCCCCAGGTTTCGGATTTTGCACCGGGCACAGGCTCAGGGAGGGGTGGTGGAGTAGCTGTAGTTATTGGGAGACCCTGATTCCAAGGGAGGTCGCTGTTCCTGAGATAGGCGGAAGTGAGACCCTCCTCCTGAGATGGGGGCCTGGTGGTCGGGTGGGTTTGCTGCTGACATACCTTTCCCCAGCTGTGTGGCAGCAACCCTGCCTGGGCTTCTGGCGTTCTCTGGGGGTGGCGGTGGATCTCCGGGGCTTATGGTCCTGGGTGATTTTAATCTGCCTTCCCTTGGGGGGCGCGGGTTTGGCCAGGAATTCATGGATTCCATGGGGACCATGGGCCTGACCCAGTTAATGCAAGGCCCGACTCACGAGGGGAAACACTCGACCTGGTTTTGTCTCGGAACAGTGGCGTAGTGATATAGGGCAGGCGAGTTGTACAACACTGCCCGTCCCATGGTCTGATCACTATCTCCCGGCTGGTCTTCCAACAGGCTGCTCCCCACTGCTGGGATGAGGAACCACCTAGATGGTTCCGCCCCAGCGCCTAATGGACCCTGAAAGGTTCCAGGCGGAACTGGGGTATTTCCCCATTTCCCTTGCCCACAACTCTGCCGAGGACCTGGCGGCTGCTTGGCAGCAGGCTGCTGAGGCTGCCCTCGACAGGGTTGTCCCCATGCGTCCCCTCACACACCGTGGATCCCGGGTGGCTCCTTGGTATACTGAGGAGCTCCGAGAGATGAAACGCTGTCGGAGGGGTTTAGAGAGCAGGTGGAGGGCCACCCGCTCCCAAGCGATCGAACCCAGTTAAGAGCCCATATTAGGACTTACCTGGTAGCTGTGGGGATGGCGAGAAGGTCTTATCTCTCCACCCTCATAGCGTCCGCAGATAACCGCCCAGCCGCCCTGTTTAGGGCCACCCGCTCCCTCTTACATTCGAGGGAGGTGGTGGACCCTCCGGGAGGGCTGAGGAATTTGGTCAATATCTGTCGGATAAGATCGCACGGATTCGGGGCGGGTTGTGCTCCACCTTGCAGGGGTCTGAGGATCGTGGTGCAAGCAGTCTGGCCGATGTGATCTGGGCTGAGTTCGACCCTGTTTCCGAGGATGAAGTGGACAGGATTATGCGGCGTCTGAGTTCCACCACATGTTTGTTGGACCCGTGCCCCTCCTGGTTGGCATATGCCGCCAGGGAGGTCACCTCGGTTGGCTCGGGCAGTGGTCAACGCTTCTAAAGGAGGGTGTTTTCCCTCCGCCTTGAAAGAGGCGGTGGTGAGGCCCCTCCTGAAGAAGCCTGCCCTGGACCCGACCGTGTTAGACAACTTCGTCCAGTCTCCAACCTTCGCTTTTGGCTAAGGTTGTTGAGAGTGTGGTGGCTCAGCAGTTTCCACTTTTCCTGGATGAAGCGGACTACCTAGATCCGTACCAATCGGGCTTCCGGCCTGGTTTCAGCACGGAGACGGCATTGGTCGCACTGATGGATGATCTCTGGAGGGCCCGGGACAGGGGTTTCTCCTCTGTCCTGGTCCTATTAGACCTCTCAGTGGCTTTCGATACCATCGACCATGGTATCCTTTTACGCCTCGGGGTTGGGAGTGGGGGCACTGTGCTTCAGTGGCTCTCCTCCTACCTCTCAGGGCGTCGCAATCGGTGCTGACAGGGGGACAGAGGTCAGCCCCGAGGGCGCTCACTTGTGGGGTCCCTCAGGGTCGGTCCTCTCCCCTTCTATTTAATATCTACATGAAACCGCTGGGTGAGATCATTCGTGGTTTTGGGGTGAGGTATCACCAGTATGCTGATAATACCCAGTTATACATCTCCACCCCAAACCAAATCAGTGATGCCCTCTGTGATGACTTGCTGTCTGGATGCGGTACGGATCTGGATGGGCGGAAACATGCTTCGCTCAACCCGGCCAAGACTGAGTGGCTGTACATACCGCATCTCGGTCCAGTCAAGATTGTCCATCGTTGACCATAGGGGAGTGGTGTTGCCCCTGTGGATAGGGCGGAACCTGGGGTCCTCCTGGACGCGGCTCCAGTTGGAGGAACAGGTGGGGGCCGTGCCAGGGGCCTTTGCCCAGGTCCGGCTGGTTCGCCAGCCGCCCGTTCCTGGACCGAGATGCCCTGCGCACAGTCACTCATGCCCTTGTTACCTCGCTGACTCGACTACTGCAACGCCTCTATTTAGGACTGCCCTTGCACACCATCCGGAGGTTGCAGCTGGTGCAGAATGCTGCCGCGGGTTGTGATGGGAGTTACCCGGTTCTCCCATATTACCCCCTCCGCGCTGCTTGCATTGGTTGCCGGTTGCACTCCGGGTGAGGTTCAAGGTTTTGGCTTTAACATTCAAAGTCCTACACGACATGGGTCCACAATATTTAAGGGAGAGCCTCCTACCGATATCGAGAACCAACCGCCCTGTACGGGCACACAGGCAGGGCTCCTCGGGTCCCCGGCAAGCCAATGTCGGCTGGCGGTCCCCGGCGGCCTACTCTGTGGCGGCCCTCGACTTATGGAATCCACTGCCTCTGGACCTCCGCCTGGCCCCTGACCTCTGCACCTTCCACGTGATTTGAAGACCTGGCTATTTGACCAAGTCGGGCTGTGATCACCTTGCCGGGGGGTGTGGGATAGTTTTAAATTTTAATTTGGGTTTTATTGGGCTTCAGTGATTTAATTTCTTTTTAATTATTTATTGTATTTATATGTTTTAATCTGTGAGCCGCCCCGAGTCTTCGGAGATGGGGCGGCATATAAGTCCAATAAAATAAAAATAGAAATCTCTGCACAATCCAATATTTTCCGAATTATATTTTCTTCTGGTGGGGTATTCTCATTTTTCCAATATTGTGCAAATACAATTCTCGCTGCAGTCAATACATGTAAAATTAAATATGTAGTCCCTTTACCACAGCTTTCTGGTATTATACCTAAGAAAAACATTTCTGGTTTCAAATCTATAAGTGTGTATTTTCATCCAGTATTTTCTTGCTTTCATGCATGTCCGAAGTCCTTTGGGAGTTGGGTGGCATATAAGTTTAATTAAATAAAAATTAAATAAATAAAATAAAATGTCCACCTCATATGGTAATAAGTATCTGGGGTCTGGTTACACTTCTAACATTTGACGGACATGTTGTTAAACATTTTTGCTAATCTTGCCAGTGGCAAATGCCACCTATAAAACATTTTATAGAAATTTTCCTTATATGCAGTAGCCATTGTCAGTTTGTAATTCCTATCCCAAAGTTTTTGCCATTTATCTAGTTCTATAGTATAGCCAAAGTTTTTCGCCCATACTATCATTGTTTCTTTAACTTGTTCATCTTCCAGTTTAAAGCTTAATAAATAATTATATATATATATTTTAATCAGTTTTTCACCTGTCCCTAACAGTGGTAGGATGCAATTTTTTTTAAACTACTGGTTCTGTGGGCGTGGCTTGGTGGGCATGACTTGGTGGGCGTGGCTATGTGGTCATGTGACTGGGGCATGATTATGTGGTCATGTGACGGGGGGTCAAAAGACAGAAACTCACTTTCTGGAGCAGGGGGTTGGACTAGATGACCTGTTTCAAAGCATCCTCTGAAGCTGCGTCTAGTACAGGGGTTTTCAAACTTCACAGCTTTAAGACTTGTGGACTTCAACTCCCAGAATTCCTCCTCCAGTCATGTTAGCTCAGGAATTCTGAGAGTTGAAGTCCACAAGTCTTAAACTTGACAAGTTTGAAGATTCTTGGTCTAGCGGCAAGGTTTGTGGTCCTTCCTTCCTCTCCTTTTCCCCTCATTCCCTCCCTCCCTTTCTCTTTCATTTCTTTTCCTCCCTCCCTTTCTCTCCCACCTTCCTTTCTCTTTCTTTTTTTCTTTTGTAGCAGCCCCCCGTGCCCCGTTTTTGGCCTAGTGGGCCTCAGGGAAGCCTCCTGGGAGCAAAATCAGAGAATGGGGGGACCACGCAATGCCCCCCCATGCCCCATTTTTGGCCTAGTGGGCCTCAGTGAAGCGCTGGAAAAAGATGCTGTCAGGTTCCATCGCCATGAACAGAGAAAAAACAGCAAACACACCAGGTTCTGAAGTAAGCTGTTTATCTTCATTTAAATGGCATCGCCACTAACTGACCAGTGTGAAGTTAAAGCAAACTAACCGCGATTAAAGTCAGGGCTAACTGCCTGGTGCTTCCCTCCACCTTTATGTGTGTCATGTCAATGTAGCCATGCCCCACCCATCCCAACACTTGCGCCACCAGATCACATTTCCCCAAAGCACCGCTGCCACCCCACAGCTGTCCCAGGCTCAGTGCTCATCAGCTGTTCAGGCCTGACGCCTTCCTCCTAGTGCAGCCCATTTCAAGAGCTTCATGAACATCGCATCCACTGTTTGGAGCTCCAGCTGCTTGTCGGGCAGTACGCAGTCAATGGCCACTTCCCCAGGTGCCACAGCCCCAGCAGCAACCGGTACAGTGGCCTGAAAGGACGTTGTGGCAGCCTTGTGGTGGTCTGGAGTGCATCATCCTTTGGAGCATTTCCCCGACCCCCCTGAATGGCAGCCTGTGCACGGCGCAAGACTGACATGTGGCCCCCCTACCACAGAGGTGGCACCTGCAGGACAAAAGACACAATGAGCTATGTCAATAGAATACCCACTCCCAGGGGTGGGATTCAAATTTTTTAACAACCAGTTCTATGGGCGTAGCTAGGTAGGTGTGGTTAGGTGGGCATGGTCATGTGACTGGGTGGGCATGGCTTTTCTTTGCAGCAAACCCCCCCCCCATTTTTTTTGCCTCCTGGGCCTCAGGGGAGCCTCCTGGGGGGGCATTTTTACTCTCAGAAGGCTTCCCTGGAGCTCAGGAAGGCAAAGAATGGAGCGCGGGGGGGCACAGTCCCCCCCCCCCGAGACCCCCTTTGCCTCCTGGGCCTCAGGGAAGCCTCCTGTGCGAAGTAGTAAGACAGTGAAGGGGATCCCGGCACAGCTGATCATTGGACCAGCTGATCATCGGGAGGGGAAAAAAACACCTTTAGGAGTAACTGGGAGGGGAGAACACAGCAATGTCGGGCATGCGCACGATGTCGCGTATCAGTGATAAGGACTGACTGGGCAGGGACGGGAGGGGTGGGTGGAGAGGGGTGGGGCCAGCCAGTGGCACGATTTGCTGGTTCTCTGAACTGCGCAGAATCATGACAACCGGTTCTATAGAACCAGTCTGAACTGGTAGAATCCCACCCCTGCCCACTCCCCCATGGTTTAGTAGGGTTCCTCTGGTAGAATTTAGCAACTGCTCGGGGTGCTTTCATATCTGTGCATCACACCCAGAAGGCCTCAGCCAATGGGTATCCCCTCCATAGTACAAGGTATTGCTGTTGTGGTCTGCTGGCGGCCTGTGGAGCTGGCAGCAGAGTCGGACAGTGGGGAGGAACATGGGCCAGTCCTGGAGTCTGGGGAGGGCTCAGAAGAGGGATCTGAGTCTGACACAGAAATGGGGCCAGGGCCATCTGAGAGTTATTTGCCAACTCCGGAGCCTCCAGAATCTGATATCAGTGAGGCAGAGGAACAAGGGGAGCTGCCAGAAGGCAAGAACAGTTAAGACAAAAGGGGCAACTCGGGAGTAAGGCTTGGAGATGATTGGCCCTTCCCATAAGACATAAAGGAGGAGCAAAGGGACATGAACCTTTCCAGGAAGCAACTTCGTTCATTCTGGTTGGTTTACAAATCTGAAGCTCCATGTTGACTTTGTGCTCCATTTGGCCTTGTACAGCTAATTGGCAATTTAGTCATTGGCAGCATTTCAAGGGAGATAAAGGTGGGTGCTTATCAGCCTTATCCTGAAAGACCGTGTCAGACTTCTGTAGGACTATTCATAAACCCTGGCAAACCCTGGGCCGTGGCTGAACAGCTTACCTTTCCTCCCCCTGCTATGCTTCCCCCTTGGGGAAGCGAGGTTGGGAAGTGTGGTCGACCGCCATCTGATCGCTGCACCCTCAAGTTGCCCTGTGCCCGCCACCCGCCTGTCTGACCAACCGCCCCAACCTACTGGTAGATCTGCCTCTGCTCGTCTTGGCCACTTCAGCAGCTGGTAAGCACAGTTGGGTGCCCCCTCGGGGAAGTGGGCCTGAGAAAGGTGGTTGGTTGCAGCCTCGCCCTGTAACCTGCCCTTTGTGCAGCACCTTCAAACTTTGTGCGCTTCACAAATGGGGAGGAGGGGACACTGGCGCCATTGCCACCAGCGCCTCAAATGTGAAGTGTGCTAAGTTTAAAGGTGCCACGCAGTGTGAGGCTGCTCGCAAGAGAAATATGGGGGGTGAGGCACGCTGCACAGCACCTTTCAACTTAGTGTGCTTCACAAATGCGGCGGTGGCGGCAGTGGCACTGGAATCCCCTTCTCCTCATTTGTAAAATGCATGAAGTTTAAAGGTGCCATGCAGCACGAGGCTGCTCGCAGCAAGGGAAATATGGGGGGGAGGCGTGCTTCACAAAAGCAGCAGTGGTGGCAATGGCATTGGAATCCCCTTCTCATTTCTAAAATGCGGTTTAAAGCAAAGAGCACAGACTGCTTGCAGCGAGGGAAATATGGGGGGAGGGGCGCTTCACAAATGTGACAGCAATGGTGCTGGAATCCCCTTCTCCTCATTTGTAAAATGTGCAAAGTTTAAAGGTGCCATGCAGTGCAAGGCTGCTTGCAGCGAGGGAAATTATGGGGGGGTGGGGGGGAGGTGTGGTTCACAAATGTGGCAGCAATGGCGCTGGAATCCCCTTCTCCTCATTTGTATAATGCGCGAAGTTTAAAGGTGCTGCTCAGCGCAAGCCTCCTCACAGCAAGGGAAATATGGGGGGGAGAACACGCTGTGCAGTACCTTTAAACTTAGTGTGCTTCACAAATGGTGCCTCATTTGTGAAGCGTGCTAAATTTGGTGCTAAGTTTGGTGCTGTGTGAGGCTACTCAAGGCGAGACAAGAGGAATATTGGGGGGGCGCAACTTTTCTCCCGAGACACTGACTGACGCTGCTGCTCTTGCCATGGAGGAGAGAGAGAGTTGAGAAACAGAGAGGGAGGGAGAAAGAAAGAGAAAACTATACTACCATAAGTATTCCAGAAGCAATATGCTCCCTTCCAGTTTCCACAGCCCCAGCCAATCTCCCATGCAACAGGAGCAGAAATTTCATCCATGCAAAAGCTGCATGACAGGAACGTCATTGAGCCTCAACAAACCAATGTTCTTTTTGGGATAATTGGGATAAGATTCACCACATGCCGCACCTTCAAAACATGCTATGAATCTTCTGAAGAGGGCATAAATGAAGGAAGTTACCAGGATTTTTAAAAGATAAAGAAAATCAAGAATTTTAAAAGGTAAAGTGCACACACACACCTCCCCAACTCTGCATGTGTGTGTGTGTGTGTTTCTCTCTCTCTCTCTCTCTCTCTCTCCCTCTCTCTCCCCCTCCCTCAAATCTGCGGCTGGGCCAAGCCAGCAAACTCTCCTTCCTTGGTGCTCTTCGCTACTTCTTTCATTTCTTTCTTTTGGAATCCAGACTGGCTGAACAACAATCGCCAGCTGCAGCCTCCTGCCCCACACCCAGTTTTGCTGTGCTTTGGCACTCGCTTGAGCATCTTCCCATGCATGTGCACACACACACACACACACATGGCCCCACCATAGCTGCTGGTCATGAGAGGAGGAGGGGGAGGGTCGCTTGAAGGCATGCTTCCACGATCATTGTTCAGCCAGTCTGAATTTGCTGGCTTGGCCCAGTTGGCTTTGAGAGAGAGAGACAGAGACAGAGACAGAGAGGGGTGTGAGAGAGGGGAAGATAGGGAAAGGGGCAGAGAGAGAGACACACACACAGAGAGATATACGGGGGGGGAGAGAACCATAGAGAGAGACAGAGAAAGAGAGACAAGAAAGAAAAGAAAGAGAAGAGAAAGAAGGAAAAAAGAGAAAGGAAGCAAAAGGAGGAAAAGGGATAGACAAAGAAAGGGAGAGATGGAAGGAAGGGACAAAGAAAGAAAAAGAAAAAGAGGGGGAGGGAGGGAGGAGAATGTGAATGAAATATATGAATGGATAGATACATGGAGGGAGGGAGAGAGAAAAAAGGAGAGGAAAGAAGGACACAAACCCTGGCTTCAGAAGACTCTGAAACAGCACAGCAATCTAGGGCTGGAATGTCACTGTGGTTTTTTTTGTTTGTCTGCCAAGCTCCTAAGCTAATATTATAGCAGGCAGGTGTCTGCTAGCCAGCGCTGTGTTATCTTGTCTCCATAGTAATGAGGTAAGAAAGTCTTGTGATGTCTGAGTTTACTGCGCATGTCTTAAAAAGTTTTTACTTCACTTCCTGTAACTTCCTTTGTTCTTTTCCTATATGCCTTGGTGTGAGATTAAGCTGCCGGCATGTAGCTCGTTAGTTTTCTTATTTTTGTATAATAAAAATGTTTCTTAGATTACTTTCCAGGTCTAATTTTATCACAATTGACAGCAAAGAAAAGCACGGTGTATCACCTCTAATTAGCAGGGATGTTTGGAAGATTTTTACTCCCTGACAAATGGTTTTTTCAAAGCCTGACAAATGGTAGCATTGATGGTTCAAAATTAACGATGTTTTTCTTTGCTAGTTGCTGATAGCGTTAAGGCTATTAAATCAATTAGTTCACAACATCTGAGGATCGTTGTGTATAATTGCAAATATGCCACACAAGCAAAAGAAAACAAAACAAAGAAGGGCTCAGTCTGAGGATGATTGATCACCTTCTGATATAACTAATGAGGCTGCTCGGAGAATTATTACAACTTGGCAAACTCCCTCAATTTCTTCTGCTACGAGTCTGGAAGAAGCTGCCGTGGAAGAGCAAGAAGATATCAGGTCTGTAAATTATCCTTTTTATGATGCATGCTTCCAAGCTCAGTCTGAAAAAGCAAACACCCAAGATTATGAAAAGCTTGGTGCAAAACCTAAAGTGGTTCTACAGTCAGCTGAGCATTTTTCACCCAGAGAGAAAGGTGAAATCCTTTATTCTCCAATAACTCCAAAGCAGACAATGAGGCGGAAAGCTGTGCAAGAGTATTTGCAATCAATTGAATTTTTAGAACAGAGTGTAAAGCAGGCTAAGGCCTTTGCATTATCCCTTCAGCCAGATATGGGTGTTCAAGTTTCTGAGCCCTCCATCTTGCCTTCTTCTTCGAAGCCAAGGGACCACCCACAAGTTGGTCACATGGGTGTGGTGTCAGACCAATCAGAGCAGAGAGCTTTGTCTACATCACGTGGCTTGTTTTGTGATTCTGAAATAGCAAGAGCTCCTGTGTTTTCTAATGTTGTAGCACCACTTTCGTCCGGTCTCCAACCTTCGCTTTTTGGCAAAGGTTGTTGAGAGTGTGGTGGCTCAGCAGGTTCCGCTTTTCCTGGATGAAGCGGACTACCTGGATCCATACCAATCGGGCTTCCGACCTGGTTACAGCACATAGACGGCATTGGTCGCGCTGATGGATGATCTCTGGAGGGCCCGGGACAGGGGTTTTTCCTCTGTCCTGGTCCTATTGGACCTCTCAGCGGCTTTCGATACCATCGACCATGGTATCCTTTTGCGTCGCCTCCAGGGGTTGGGAGTGGGGGGCACTGTTCTTCAGTGGTTCTCCTCCTACCTCTCGGGGCGGTCGCAATCGGTGTTGGTGGGAGGGGTTGGGTCGACCCCGAGGGCTCTCTCTTGTGGGGTCCCGCAGGGGTCGGTCCTTTCCCCTCTCTTATTTAATATCTACATGAAACCGCTGGGTGAGATCATCCGTGGTTTTGGGGTGAAATTCCATCAGTACGCTGATGATACTCAGCTGTACCTTTCCACCCCAGGCCAGATCAGTGATGCCCTCTCCCTGATGTCCCGGTGTTTGGATGCGGTACGGATCTGGATGAGTAGGAACATGCTCCGACTCAACCCGGCCAAGACTGAGTGGCTTTGCGTGCCGGCGTCTCGGCCCAGTCAAGACTGTCCATCCTTGGCCATAGGGGGAGAGGTGTTACCCCCTGTGGATAGGGCGCGGAATCTGGGGGTCCTCCTGGATGCACAGCTCCGGTTGGAGGAGCAGGTGGGGGCCATCGCCAGGGGGGTGGCCCATCTTGTTCGACAACTTTGCCATTGCAACTGGTGCAGAATGCGGCGCTGGGTGGTGATGGGAGTTACCCGTTCTCCCATGTTACCCTCCCGCGTGGCCTGCATTGGCTGCCGACAGCCCGGTGAGATTCAAGGTTTTAGTTTTGACATTCAAAGTCCTACACGACATGGGTCCCCATATTTGAGGGAGCGCTTCTTCCAATAGCTAGTGCCGCCCTGTGCGGCTCATAGGCAAGGACTCCTCGGGTTCCATCGGCGGTCAATGCCGGCTGGTGCTTCGACCCATAAGCCTTCTCTGTCGCTGCCCCTGACCTCTGGAATCAACTGCCTCTGGAGTCTGCCTGGCCCCTGATCTCCGCACCTTCCGCCCAATTAAAGACCTGGTTGTTTGACCAACCGGGCTGTGACTCCTGGGGAGGGATGGGTTTTTAATGTATTTTTATTGTCATGTTTTATATTTGGGCTTGTTTGGTTTAATGTTTTTTAAAATATTTATTGTTCTGTGTTTTAGTTGTGAGCCTTCCCAAGTCTTCGGAGATGGGGCAGCATACAAGTTCAAACAAATAAATAAATAAAATAAAATCTGCTGACGAATTGCATGCAATACATGAACATAAAATTTTTTTACAAAAATCTTTTTCTGAGATGTCAATGATGAAGTCAGTTTTACAAGATATTATGTATCCAGCCGTTGTTCCAGTTGCGCAAATGCCTCCTGTGGCTACCCAAATTGCACCAGCTCGGCTTCCTGATATAGCTGCTAGTAAATTGCCTCAGATGCAGATGCCAGCACCTCCAGCAGGCCAAATTGGTTTTGCTCAAATACCAATAGCAGCTCAACAGCAACAAGTCCACATGCAACCACAAGTTCGACCAGCAATGGCACAGCCACAAATGCCTGTAGCAGGTCAACCAGTGCCAGCACCAGTGCCAGCTCCAGCACCCCCTGGTGGCCAAGCAGGTATTGCTCAGTGCACAGTTGATCATGTATGCAGAATTTTAACTGAAGAAGCAGCACTCATGCAAGTCACGCCACATTTGAGAGGACCACCTGCATCAAGAGCTCCAGTGAGGCGTCTCTTCCGAGGAAGAGCCCACGTTCCAAGGATGCCAAGATGCTATATCTGCGAGTCAGGACATGCCACCTGGGATTGTCCCCAATGATCTCCAGCACCCGCCACGTACCAGCCCAGAGGAACAGATTCCAAAGGCAGAGGCAGAGGTGGAGGACAAGGTCACAATGTCCCAGGCATGATCTACAAGCTTCACACATCACATTGCATTAACCAACGATCCACAATCTGATCCAGAGTATGACAGATGACTTCTGGACTTTTAGACAGTGGAGCAGCAGTGCATGTTACCCACAGAAGAGATTTTACACAGAGATGCACGAGCCTGAACCTGACATGCGTGAACTGTACACTTTTTCAAATTATCCTGTTCAGGTCATGGGAAAAGGAACTGTTTATATTGAAGAGCTCGATGCATTGATTCCTGATGTTTATTATATACCAACAGCAACCTGTAGTTTGCTTAGTCAAAGTCATTTGTCAAGAGTAACCAAGTACCAGGTTCACCATTTTGAAAAAGCAAGTTATGTGGTGAGAGAGGGTAATGTTGTTGCTGAAACCATATTAATTGGTGGTGTTTATTATCTAAAGCCAAAGTCTAACTTGCAAGCACAGGCAAGTATACGATTTCCCCAAAAGGAGAGCACAGGCCCAGAAAGAGATCCTGTTGCTACTCCAAGGGCTCCTAAAGCCAACAAAAATAAGAAACAGTTTGCTCAAAGCAAGCCTGAGGTGCCTAATAAAAATGTTGAAAATTCATTAACAGGTAAACCTTTGCTTTCCAGGTGTATCCATAAGTGGAATAGTCAATTGGGCATTC